>MU224938.1:101090-130802 GCA_018584345.1 Thuja plicata | reverse complement strand
ACTTTCAAAAGATGATGACTCCACAGCAGTTGATAAAACATTGTACAAATCTATGATTGGAAAGATTATTTATCTAACTCAATCAAGACCTGACATATCTAATGCAGTTGGCATTGTTGGAAGATTTCCAGCTGAACCCAAGCACAATCATCTAATGGCAATCAAGAGGATATTTAGATATCTCAAGGGAACTATAGACTATGGTTTATGGTATCGTAAATCAGAGAATACACAACTTCATGTGTATACTGATGCAGATTGGGTAGGTTGTATTGATGAAAAAAAGAGCACTTCAGGAGGAGTAGTATTTCTTGGAGAAAGGATAGTATCTTGGACAAGCAAGAAGCAAAAATATATTTCTCAGTCAATGACAGAGGCTGAATATGTTGTAGCAGCACTGAATTGTACAATAATTTTTTAGATAAAGCAGATGGTTAAAGACTTTGGTATTCAAGTTGACTATCCTATTGTTATTCATTGTGGTAACACCAGTACTATTAACATGTCTAAGAACCCTGTGATGCATGCAAAGACAAAACACATAGAGATCAAGTACCATTTTTTGAGAGAAAAATTTGCAGACAAGGAAGTGACATTGGACTATGTAAGCACAAAAGATCAGTTAGCAGACATATTCACAAAGCCTTTAGCAAAGGATACTTTTGAGTATCTAAGGGAGAAGTTGGGAGTCATTCCCTCTCCTAAGTCTGATTAGAGAAAGCAGCAAGTACATCAGTCCTATGTGACTGATGAATGGTTGACTACTCTACTTCTGGAGTAGTACCTATGCATAATGGTTTATGGCATCCTTTTCCATTGATGTCAATGGGGGAGTATGTAATAAAAACAAGGAACACATACAAGGAGCTTATACTCTGGGGGAGTATACATATAAAACACAGTCTATGTAACTGCAGCAGTGTAGATGAATCTTTGATGAGGATACTAAGAAGATTGTAAAAGAAAGAAGACACCATGAACATAAGTTGTTTTTATCATATCTTGCCATCAATGCCGAAGGGGGAGATTGTTGGACATTTGATTCTGAACAGTTGATTGATTGTATGTTTGTCATTGATGACAACATATAAGACACAGCAACACTTCTGTATGTACTTATCCATATGATGACATGAAGACTTGGGTGGATAGATACATGTTTTTGACATGTTTATTATGCTATGTTCATACACGCACACCCAGATATGATGTTTCAGTAAAGATATGTAATTCTTTTATTGACGGTTACAGTTCTAAAGGAATAACGATTTAAGGCCGATGTATGTAACGTGTTTATTGAGTTGCACCTATCTTCAGGATATGCGTGTGTATATTCATGATGAGTTATGAGTTTTTGATATTAATCTAAAGGCACCAAATGTATTTCAAGAAGATTGCAAAGTTATGGTTAAATTGGTGAAGCCAACTTAGTGAAGCGACGCGTCTATTTAGTTTATACTTGCATGATTGTAATTATGCTTGCGCGCTTAGTAGAGCTGACAAGGATGTTAAGAAGAGTTGTCCTACAGGTCCCATGATCTCATACTTGGTGTATATACTTATAGAAGGTCATTTGTGATAAGAAGAGTTGCAAAAACCAGAGATAAGAAAAGCATAGCAGAGTGTTAAAGCAGCAGAGCTATATTTATCATATGTTGATAATATAGATATTGAAGTAGAAGCTTTCATAACACATAGAAGATTGTTGTAGTGCTTTACAAGAGGTTAAAGCATTGACGCACAAAAGGAAATGATCAGACAAGCAGTGTCACAAATAGTAGTTCACCTTGCTGATACAGTGTGTATCAAATAACCAGAAGGTTGTAGCCTTCACTATTTGGACAATGAGTCCTTGGACTGTGAGTCCACCACCCCTAACAGGGTTATTGTAAAAGACTCCTAACAAGGTCAGACCCTTAACTAGGTCACTATACTACTGCATTGTAATGAACAACTCCTAACAGGGTTGAAAGATCTTTTAACAGGGATTACTACAAATAGTATAGTTCTTTGTGGGTACTAATTCCCACTGGGGTTTTACCATTTGGTTTCCCCATAACCAAATTGATGTGTTGTGTAATGTGTTATCTGAGTGTGCATTTGATTTATATCAATCTAGATTAATAAGTACAAAGGATTTAAATTTGCTGATAACTGATTCACCCCCCCTCTCAGTTATCCCTGAAGTATTCTAATAGTGTTATGTTGGAGTGGCACCTCAGGAAGACCACCTGGCAAAACCATGCCTCGAGCTGACGCACCTTGCTGGGGCCACCTAATTTTTGACACCCTTATTAACTGCTTGATAATGACCGGTTGGCTCTAGGGAACCTGGACATGGGTCATCAAAAGAATACAAAATTGTGGATCTAGAACTCCGGGATCTGGGAGCTTACACTCAAAGAATAAAGAATGCTCAAAATATGACCTACTGGTGAAAATCTCCAGGATCTGGAGAACCTTATTGTTCCTTAGTGTTATTGAACATTTCCAGGAGCTGGGTGATTCCATCTTCATCAATATCTTTGAGGCTTTCCCAACGGTATTTAGCTGCCTCCACCTGTTCACCCAAATCTTGAGTTTTTTCCTTGAATTCAGTGGCCATCTTTGCGATGTCATGACCCCAGAGCACCATGCAAGATATATGAGACATTTCCGCTCTATCAATTCTATCCGAGGACTGGTATCGAGCTTCAATTAGCTCATCAAATTTACCTATGACATACTCCTCTGGAGTACACGTCTTAGTACTAAAGGGATCAACTCCTGAAACCCTTGTAATGAATGCCTTGTATAAATTTAAAGAATAATCTATCTCTAGCACCTTGTCCTGCAGGGCCCCTACCGGTTGCTTGGTTATCTCCAATGTGAGATCAAACCTGGAGTGCTGGGTCTGAACAAAATCAAAGGACTCCTCTCCCAAAATTCTAGCTTCAGAGAAAATTTCCTCCCCAATGCTGATGAGTTCTCCTAACTCAGCTATCCTAGCCTTGTATTTCTCAACCTCTTCCCTCCAGATAGTAACGGTAGTTTTAGCCTGATGCACCACATTCTTGGCTGCGTACAGGTTGGGGAGTGTGGTCACTAGGAAACATTGGACATTCCCTTCTTGTTCTGCTACCCAATCATCAACCACCTGCGCTTTCCTTTTCATACTCCTAAGCACGTCGATGTCACCCTATGGGAGTGGTGCTCTAGATGAGGGAGCTTCTGGAAGAATGGCATTGATGGGTTGGGAAAGTTCTGTTAGAAGCCCGACAAGATTTATGTTCTTTTCCTTTTCTGCCTTGAACTTTTGGGCTTCCTTTTCATAGCGGGATTCTATCACCTTGGTTGCTTCTTTTAGCAGGTCCAACTCACCTTGCTTTCCCCTCTTCCCTAGATATATCTCCATGATTGCATAATCTTAGGCCTTTACTATCTCCTTGTCTACATTTGGGGAAGGTGTTACGACTACCGCAACTATATCTCTGCCTGGCCTAGTCCAGAGGGTATGGACTCTCCAAGATTTTTTTTCCTTGGGGGGATTTTGTGCTTGCACCATCATCTTTGCCAAAGGGAGATGGGCCTTGGCCGGCGCAGGGGCCTTCCTTTTTCTTGAATCCACCAACCATTGTGGTGGCAGGGGTGGCCTTGCTCCTAGAGTCTGATCCTGTGAATCCCGTCTGAGGTTCTGTTGTGTGTCCCCAATATTCTAAGCCTCTTCAGACTCTTTTCTTATATCCTTGGGTCCACCGGCATCATCCACCTTAGTGGCATTAGTATCATCCACCCCGGTGTCTGCGTCTTTAGCAGTGTTGAATTCTACATTTGTATCCCTGAGGTTCTGCCCCTTGTCTTGCTGATGTTGTTGTTGTTCTTTGACCTTGTTTGTCAGGATGTTCTCTCCTGTCGAAATATCTTCTGGAGGTGGGTGAGGTATCTAGCCAAAGTTTAACAATGCAGCCGTTGAAACTACCTCACTGAATGTTACCTTCCTCAGAGGCAGCGTCTAGAGCATGACACCTGAGGTCACGATTGTTCATGTAGGTCTGATTCCCTTAGCCGATGTCAGTGCTCATCCTATATCTGCTTGTCCTCCATGGTGCTTGAAACCTATATCTTTGGGATGTCAGAGATGTTCGTCTATTCAAGCTCCTTTTCTGGTTCTACCTGGACTTCCTACTCTTGGGAAGCTTCTTTCTCCAGGGTTTTCTTCTCAAGAGGGATCACCACTTCCTCTCGGGCAGCTATTTCTTCTACTTCCTTCCCGATATCCCCCTGTAAGTTCACTTGTTCATCTACCCCAAATAGGTCATTAAAATCATCGTGCGAAGGGGAGGTCTCCGGGGGATCCTTGGGTTGATTTTCCAGCTCTGGAGAGTCCGAGGAGACAATCTATATTTTGGAGATGCTAGGAATCTCGAGTTCTGGCTCCACCTTTGGCTGAGGATCAGTTTTCTTTTTTTTTTTCCTCCTTGTTACCAATGGGGGCCCTGCATCCAACATGATTTCCCATTCTTCCTCTGTCCCGGTCCTTGTTGCTCAGACCATTAATGCTGCAAGTGAAGGGGAAGTGGGAGGTCGGACAGGTCTGGTCATAATGTTCAGGGTGGCCAACCGGGTGATTAAATTTTCTTTCATTTGCTAGGAGACTGCCACCATTTACTGCATTTGATCCACTATGGAAGCAGTTGCCGGGACTTGAGATGGGGTCCTTACTTTCCTCTTTCCTCTGTCTTTGTCTTGCGAGGAGGTTCCGGCCCTGGAAGTTGAACCCCACACAAACGGGCCAACTTTATGTGTACTCCTTGGGCATGCCTTCTTGAAATATGTGTGAGTGCGCTCGATCACATCATGGGTGATGTCCTCTATTGTTGGACCCTCCTACGTATCCCAATCTACTGGAGGGAGGGCCATCTTATCTACTCCTTTTTCTTTGTACTGTGGGTCTACTATGGACCCAATATCTGAAAATTCATCCGAGAACTTCCAAAGCTTGAGCATCTTCATCATTCCCATTGTCATCCGGATGAAATGCCAGATCCAGACTTTGAATTCATCCTGGAATTCTTCCCAACAATCTTCCATGTGATACTCGTGGGGCTCTAATGCCCGAGGAAGTGTCATCGCTATTTTTCCTAGAGGATCAAAATTCTTCCGCTCTAGATAAAACTCTGACAGTCCTAGACTTTTGAGTTCATTGTCTTCTTCATTTTCCACGGCCAAACTACAAGAGTAATTCCCACAAGTGATTGGGAATGATACATTTGTCACCTTATTCACTATGAAGAGGGTGTGTAGGTCCAAGATCTGCCTGCAATATTCTAAAAGGATTATTCTATCCCCATAATGTTTGGGCTTTAAATAGGGTTTCCCGAAGAAGTCAGTCACCTGAATGTATGTATGTTGTTGAAACTAAATATAATAATTTCCATAAGTTCTGACCAAGTCCATTTCCTCCTTGGAGAGATGGTATCCAACATCTCGAGTAGGTGTGAGGAGGTTGTAGTAGGTGAAGGCATCTTTCACCTGGCAGAAGCTGAGGAAACTAGCCTCCCATTGGATATATGGGAAATAATCCCAGGGAGCATTCTGGCCCAGGCCAATCTCAAGTACACCCGCTATTAGTAATCCATTTGTGATGCAGTGTTGTTGTGCCAGAGCCCACAAAACATAAGACGTCATGTAGAATTTGGAGGACTTGGTGACCTGGAGAAATTGGGAGTCCACATGATTTGCAATAATGGTGGCCCAATAAAATTTCTGCTTGCTAGAGGTGATGCCCAACAGAAAATAGTACTTCCATGCTGATAATTCTCGGGCATGGGATTGTTGGAAGACCCTACATAGTGTGATAATCCCCATTTGTATGCTTTCTTTGAATTTGGTATGGGGGATTTCTAGCTTCATATTTTTGAAGTCTTTCCTTGGCACCTTAAGCCATTTTTTGTTGAGATACTATCGAGCCATGTGTTCCAACTTCTAAAATTCCTCCAAGGCCAGTGCCCATGTGAGGACGGCCGCATCATCAAATTGGGGAATTCTCAGCCCCGCCTGAAAGGTCGCGGGGTCACCATAGGCATTGGATATCCGATGGGGACTAGGGTGGAAAGCATGATGGTCCAGACGGTCGTATTATAGTGTCTTGCTAGAGTGAGAATGAGCTCTAGGGCTTGCACGGAGTAGGGGAAGCAAGCAGCTTTGAGGATCTTAGAATTGCCCACATTGATGGCCAATGGATCTCTAGTCATTCGTTGTATGAACATCATTTTTGTTAGAATAGGTAGAAACCTAATCTCCCAAGAACACATGCATGCATAACCCTGTCACATGGAAGAAGAAAAGAACAGAAAGCAAGAAAAATCTATGGAGGCCAAAAAGCCAGAGGCATCATCTGCACATGAAAACAATATGTTATTATGAACAATTGTGTTACAATATGATTCAATGTGTTAAGAAATAAAAAGAGGTGATTCCTTAAAAAGGAATCACGAAACCCTAAAAGGGAAACCCTAAGGTTGGCTTAAGCAACTAGAGTGAATAGGTGAGTTAGTAATTAGATCAAAATGATTTAATTAATAACCCAAAAGACTATTACTCTAACACCCCCCCTGAAGATAAGCTTAGGGAGAAGAAAAACCTAGGAGACTACTGTAGAAAGCAGGAAAGAAGGGTCCTGACAGCAAAGGCCTGATGAGGTACCCAATACAAAAAATATCTGTAAAGCAGGGAAATAGGGAAAACCCAGTAGGAAAAAATCTACCCCAAAAAGAGATGAACTAGATGAAGGAAACAGAACCTCCAATCTAAGAAAAAAGTCCCAAAGAAAGGAACAAGAAAGAGCATGTATAGCATCTCCGAAACATGAAACTGCAAACACTGTCAGAAGTAACTGCTGGAACCCCCACTAAAATAGTGCATGAATAGGTAGAGAAGACAAAGTCTAAAGAGTTGATCAATCAAAGAGGTGACCTCCAAAAGTAGGAATAAATGAGTGTCTATATAGTAGATGATCCATCTCACTGAAATGCATAGGTGCCTGGCCACTGCATTCGCCTAGTACATAGGAACAAGAACTGAATACGTAGATCACTCAATCGAACCAAGGAAGCAATAGAACCAATAGGTGAACCCCCCATAATGCTGAACAAGGAGAGGGGTGATAGGAACACTGAAATGCAATGCCAGAAATAGCCACAAGAAGAAGAATCGGGAAGACCAATAGTGCAACAGAAGTACAAGAACAAAATAAAGGGCGGTGTCATGGACACACAACATGGGCTAATGTCATGGAAGGTACACTCACTTGACAAAGGTGGATGAGCACATAAGGCAAAACATCATAACCCCCCATGGCACTTTATAACTAAGTGCGAGTATAAACAAACACAAGGTGCTTGAAATCTCAGATATGCAAAAGTAGGCACTTTATCTTAGTGCATTTACAGAAAAGAGAATGCTACAGAAGAGAAGCATACAATGCTCAGAAAGTCAGAAAGAAGAGTGAGATAAAAGAATAAAAGAAGAGATCTAGGACCTGTAGAACCCAAGTAATCCGTTAGAGTGCAAAGGTGCAAAACTCGGAGGAGAAAGAAATTGGAGCAGAATCCGAATAAAAGACCCCTGCCACTGAAAAGCTTATTGAACCAACTTTCTGACGATATCTGGTTTGCCAAAAAAAGAGTCTGGATGAGCAAGATAGGGCTCCTAGAAGGCAAAAACAAACATCAGACTTTGACAGAAAAAAATACTATCAAAACAGCACAGCCAAAAATCTAACCTCCATAATCAAAAAGAGCTCAGAAAGAGCTTTTTGATGATATAGAGAAGTCAGAAAAAGACCTTCGTATGCTCCAGATAGAGCAAAAAGACCATCAGAGGGTAGAAAGGCTCCAAAAAAATTGTTTTAAACCCCTGGGGCTGAAAAAACCTTAGCCCCTGGGCATAGGGGGCTGGAGTGGAGCTCCTGGTCACACATGTGACCGCCGCAGGGCTAAAAAAGGGCCCGTGGGGCTACAAGCCCACTGGTGGTGGAGGAGCCGGTTGGGCAGAGTGGCGGTGTCGGGCACAGTGTAGGTGGCGGAGCTGGAGGTGGGCGGTGCCATTGCTGGTGGCGGGGGCCGGAGGTGCCAGCGGAGCCCGCAGGGCTTGTTGGAAGCGCAGTCGGCGAGGCCAAGTGTAGGCCGGGCTGTGGTGGTGTGGTGGTGGCCTAGAGGTGGCACCATTTAAATAACCTACCTGTGTTAAAATAAACGCAAAAAACCTTTAAAAAAAGTTTTTTTAAAAAACAATTTCTCAGTTTTGGTGCCCGTACGACACTAAAAACCAATTTTTTTTTGCCTCAGAGCCACGTTGTCCAAAATGGATAAATTTTAGATGGTTTATATGGTTTTTGGGTGCTCTAAGCTCAATGGTGATGTCCGTTTGAGCCCAAAATGCACCAAAATTTTATTTTATTTTTTTGCATGCAAAAAAGAAACAAAAAATATCATCCTACAGAGAACCTCCTGTTTCTGAAACACTTCAACAAAACAAGAACATAGAGCTATAGGAAGGCTCTGATACCATGTTAGAATAGGTAGAAACCTAATCTCCCAAGAACACCTGCATGCATAACCCTGTCACATGGAAGAAGCAAAGAATAGAAAGCAAGAATAATCTATGGAGGCCAAAAAGCCAAAGGCATCATCTGCACATGAAAACAATATGCTATTATGAACAATTATGTTACAATATGATTCAATGTGTTAAGAAATACAAAGAGGTGATTCCTTAAAAAGAAATCATGAAACCCTAAAAGGGAAACCCTAAGGTTGCCTTAAGCAACTAGAGTGAATAGGTGAGTTAGTAATTAGATCAAAATGAATTAATTAATAACCCAAAAGACTATTACTCTAACAATTTTCACTAGGGCCTGCATTTCGGCCCACATTCTGACACTGGTGTCAGTGATCAGCTGAAGTTTGGAATCAATCTTTGATCCCATAATGGTGTCTCCCCTAGATACTTCATTGTCAATGAGATTTTTTCTAGGGCCTTCTCGGCCTTTGTCCTAACAGTTGCCCAGGTGGCAGCACTGGTGGGGAGATCTAGGCTCCCGGGTGGAGATGATGCAGAAGCTTTTGACATGATTGATGACTGGTATTTTGGCAACCTGCAAGGCAAGACGGCTGTTAGTATTTATATAAAACAAAGTATTATTCTGGATTCCAGAGATCTTACCATCACATCACACCTATGCCTAAAAGAATTGTTAGCTCATGTAAAACCCCGAAAATAGATATACATATGAAAAAAGTGACTTAGGATTTGACCTCTTCCCAGGCCTTTAGGGATTCCAACAAATGTGTTGAAAATGAAACAAAGGACCAAATGAAGACCTAGGACCCAGAGTCCAGAAAAATAACCATTACTAACAGGATCAAAAATGAGATGTATTAGGCTGACATGGGTGTGTCACGTGGCCATGCAGTAATGGGAGTTATGGTATTTACAGCGATAACTGTCTGAACACATGAAAAGATGAATGCCACTTGGGCCAGACTTAAATGCATGCGTGGGGGACTTAAACCGTCATTAAGACTGACTTGACGAAGGAGAGAGAAAACCACCATGTCCAAACCAGCGAGGTGTCGAGTTCAAACCAGGTAGCCATCTTTCTCAGACGAGCTCTACATTTGGGGTTTTTGACGCATGGAGCACGATGAGCTCGCCACTAGGAAGAGTGCAAAATATACAAGAAATGTACAGAGATGAAACACAGGCGAGGGCCAAAGCATGACTCATAGGCTAGCCCAAAATGGACATATATACAGACAAAGAAAAATTTACACAATGTACAATATATACATAAACTTACAGAGGTAGTTACATGGAAACCTACTGAAATATACAAAGCATTTACACCTAAATTACAATTGCACAGAGGGAAGACATCCCTCTAGCAGAGCCAACCCACCAACGGGAGGTGACAAAAAGCAAAACCAGAAATGAAAGTGAAAGCAAAACAAAAACAAGAAAGAACCAGAAAACCAGAAACTAGAGAAAGAAGAGCCGAAGGCCTACCTGGGAACATGGGAAATGCGGGAAAAGATAGCATGGGAGGTGCTCTATAACAAGTTCACCTTCGAGTGACCATGAATAAGCACTGCAAATCACTGTTCAATTAACCACTAAGCACAGGGAGTAATTTGTTATTTAATCGCCTTAATCACCTTTGAAATCACTCTGAGTGCTCTAAGTATTCGATCACGGTAAATGTGAAAATGACAAGTAACTCCTATTTATATCGCTAAGGTAAAAATGTGTTGCATTATTTTCACAAACTCCGGGACAAGAAAACCTCCAGACTCCGGGCCTGGGGATTCCATACAGCCACACCTTCTCGTGAAAGAAGACGTGATGGCAGAGAATCCCAAAGTCTAGAATCCGATTGACTCAAAAGAAAAAACAAACTATGGGACCGGGTCCCGGAGACACAAGAATACAAAAGCAAAAGAAAGACAACCCTCGTGGAAGAAAAGCCCAAAGGGAAAACAAAGAAAAATAAGAAAATAAGGGAAAGAGTAAAAAACAAAAAGGGGGACCCAACATTTTGCCTACAAAATATAGGGACGGGTATGCAAGGCATAAAAAATGTTGATTATCTAGGACGAATGTCATAGCGCATTCGAGAACTGCAGAATCTCTGGTTAGAAAAATAAAAATTAATCTTTACCTGGAACCTTCTGCTTGCAAAGTGCGAGGCGCCTGAGAAAATTAGACTCATCACTGATTCAATCTTTTGGTCTTTCGTCAGTTGTGGAGTGTGTTCTTTGAAAGAAAACCAAGTCGATGACCTCCAGGAGAAATAGAGAGGAGGCACTAAGAAAATCGAACCAAAGCCGCCATATCTTGCATGTTTCCCTCGGATACCAGAATTCTCTATTCTTCGGTTCTTTCTTCTTCTTTTTTTCTTTTCTTTTCTAGATGAAAAGGCGGTACTTCTTTCACCATGAACCTTAAGCTTAGCTAAGTTTAACAGTGGTACTTTTTTCACCTTTCCATCCACTTTTAAATTACCAAATAGGAGAGAATGTTCTGTACCTGAGATATTTTAATGATTTTCAGACTTGGTTAATCAGCTAGTACAAATGATCTTCCCTCAAGGTGTCCAATTACTTGCTTCTTTAATCTTCTTTTAACTGATGTCTGGACTGCCAAGATGTGAATCTGATGAAGATTTCCCATAACCTTTTACCATGCTTACAAAATAAGTTTGGAGTGCGGACAAATTCCACTATGCTAACAATAGATTCCAAATTTATCAGAATGCATAAGGTACCGTTCCAAAGACAAGATGTTATGCAAAGCATACCGGTCTACGAAATGAAGGCAACATGCTGGGAACTTGGAAGACAAAAGAAAATGAAAAAGGCCAAAAAAGAAGGAAAGAACAAAAAGGAAAGGCAGTCCTGGAGGACGGCCAACAAACTATTTACAAGGTACTCAAAATGGAGCACCGGGAAAGATATGTACAAGCAGGAAATATACATATAGTACAACTTCAGAAAAAGTCATCACCTACCTTAGTCAAAATAGTGCCTAAGAAACTACCCATTGATAAGAAATGGGACGACTTCTTCAGTCATAGTGCTAAGGCGATAAGTATTTTCCCCAAAGATCTCAGCTATCAGATATGGTCCAAGCCAGAGCCGTTGAAACCTAGTGTGCTTTCCCTTCTTTTCTCGGGCCTTGTCCCACAAGAGGACCAAGTCTGAAATCTGAAAGGCCTTATACTGGGCTCTTTTGTCAAACCATCATTTTCCTACCACTTGGTGATGCACAAAATTCTCAAGGGCTGCGTCTCTTTTTTCCTCCATTTGTACCAGGTTCAAAAGCTGAACTTCCATAATGTTGTATCGGTTGCTGAATTCCTGCATAAACTGTAAAACCAAGATCTTTAAGTTGATGGGGAATACTAGATTATGTCCATAAACTAGATGGAATGGGGATGTCCCTAGGTCTGCCTTTATTTAGATGTGATCTGCCCAGAGGGTGAATTTAAGATTTTGATGCCAGTCCTGGGGATTCTATTCTAACAGATGTTTGATCACCTCAAGTAGATTTTTGTTGGTCGATTTAGCAACACCATTTCCCTAGGGGTAATAGTTTCTAGAGAACTTTAGGGTGATCTTTCTGTCATAGGTCCATTCAAGTAATTTCACTGAAGAAAACACCAGACCATTGTCACACACTATAGAAAATGGCATTCCGAATCTTGTGACTATGTTTTCTTCCAGGAATTTATAACTACGTCTGCCATGTTGTTTTTACAAGGAATTTCTTCAGACCACCGGGTGCAGTAATCAATAGTAGTCAAAATGTATCGATGGTTGGTAGACAATTTGGGGTTGATTTCCATGATAAAGTCAAATGCCCATTGGGTGAAGGGTCTAGCTTCGAAGACTAGCTACAAAGGCATGGCCAAGTTCCGCTCACGATGTGCTGCTATTTGACAAGTATGGCATCTCCTAACGTGAGTGTAGAAATATTTGAAGATACAGGGCCAATAGTATCCAGCCTAGAGGATGTGATGGGTAGTGGCATCTACTGAGCCATGCCTAATTCCAAACTGCCCGTGAAATTCTTCGATCATTTTCGGAGCTTGGTCCCTATCTATGCACCAGAGGTATACCCCTTCATAGTTCCTGCAAAAAAGTGTTCCATTTTTTATCATGAAGTGCATGCTTTTTAGCAGTAAGGCACGATGTTTGTTTGGAGACAGCCCCTCCGGGCATCTGTTTCTCAATAATAAGTATACCGAGTCGGTATTCCACAGATCTTGAGTGATGGACTCCACCGTGTAAGTCTGGCATTTGATGTTTGGAGTTCCTTATGTCATCGCTCTACATAGTCCCTGACCTTGGACTATCTTCATGGGTTGTATTTCCAAATCATACTCTTGGAGGATGACCATCCATTTCCCTATCATTCACCAAATTCACTCTGCAAGAGCAGAGACTTAACAGTCTGGTCTGGGATGATAGCGTGCACTTTGGTCTGGAGAATATAATGCCAGAATTTCTTCACAGTATGGACGAGAGCAAAGGCCTACTTTTCCAAAGGTGAATACCAGACTTCGGCATTCTTAAAGGGGATCTCATAAAAGCTATCATTCGTTCTTCCCCTTTGACCTTCTGGGTCAAAATTATCGTGACATAATGTGGTGAAGCAAAGGAGTATATGTGAAAAGGGAGGGAGTAGTCCAGACTAGCCAAGATTGGTGCCTCCATAATCATTTATTTAATTTGGGTGAATGCCTGTTTTGCCTCTTGACTCCACTCAATCTTGGTATCTTTCCTCATCATCTCATTGAGTGGCTTCACTATCTCGGCGAATCCAGTGATGAACCATCAGACAAAATTTATCTTTCTGAAGAAAGATCTGATTTCCTTGTTATTGTCGGGCATCTGTAGATTTAGTAGTGCTTCAACTCTCTCAGGGTCGATGGATATACCCTTCTTGGGGACAATATGCCCGAGCAACTTCCCTATAGTGACCCCAAATACACATTTCTTAGGGTTGAAGGATATTCCATACCGGTGACATCTCTCACAAATTTGGACGAGGTTGGCGGAATGATCACGCCTATCCCAGGAAAAGATGGTCAAATCATCCATGTAGATGATTATGCACCAGTTTACTAGGCCTTCGAATGCAATGTCCATAGCCTTCTGAAATGTGGCCCCCATGTTGATCAGGGAAAAGGGCATCCTCCGATATGCAAACATTCCCCACTTGGTGGTGAACATCATTTTATCTCTATCTTCGTACTTAACCATGACCTGGTTATACTTGGAGTACCCATCTAGGAAGGACATCATTTGTGATCCATTCACGATTTGCAATACCTCATCCAATGATAGGAGAGGGTGATTATGCTTCTTAGATGCCTTGTTCAAATTTTGAGAATCCACGCAAAGGCAGATTTTGCTACTTTTCTTCCTCATAGGGATGAGGTTGGAAAACCATGTAGTGTATTAGATAGGAAAGAAAATCTAAGCTGACAACAGTTTCTAAACCTCCTGATGGATTAGAGGCTTGATCAGTGGGTTTACTGGTCTTTTCTTTTGCCGAAAGGGCTTAGCATCAGGTTTTAGTGGGATGGTATGGGTCATGATGGATGTGTCATAGGTTTTCAAATACTCATACCCCCACACAATTACATCAATATATTCTTGGAGAACCGCGAGAATCTTCTCCTTCTCCGCAGGGGAGCAGGAGGTGCCAATGTGTACCAATTTTTCTTCACTGGCCTGGTCGATGTTAATCTTCTTGAATTTTCCTCCCTCTAAGGAGGATGATATCTTTTCCTAGCCTTAAGGGTCTGAGTCAAAGATTTATTCTAGTCCTACCATCCCCTTAGGGATGGTGTTGGTTGGTAAGTCTATGATCCCATCATCTTCTTCACCCTGCCCAATATCTTTGTGATCTCTTTCTTCCACTATCCGGTCCTTGAAAACACCAACATTGGCCATGAAGACTAGAATATGTTGATCATCCTTGAAGACCTGAAAGTGGGTGACATTGTCTAGAATGGACAGGGTGGAGACCATCTCAACACATAATTTTTGAAGTTGGGAGCTAGCCATTGGCTTGAGAGTGCTAGCAGATACAGTGAGGGCATTCGAAACATAGTTTCTTTTCTGGGGAATGAGTTTAATGCCAAAGGCATCAAAATCACTGATGAGGCTCCATGCCTGGTTGTGGTATGTGGCCAGCCTTTTATTATGACAAGTGTATTGGCTCTAAACCTGTTTAACGATCAATTCTGAATCACCCATCGCCCGGAGGTGAGTGATTCCCTTTCTTAGTGAAAATAGGAGTTTGAGGACCAAGGCCTCATACTCTATGATGTTTTTCATGCAGTTGAACTATAGCTTATAAGATGTAAGGAAGGATTTCCCCCATAGGTTGATCAATTCCACTTTGCCCCATAACCTTGTTTAGACCAGGACCCATCAAACTTCAGGGTCCACAAGTCACTATTCATTGTCTGGGGATGGGAAGGTGAAGTGGCCTTTGGATTATTTCTAGGAAGGTTGGGAGGAGTTTCCTCTGGCTCTGATGTCACATGGGTGAGGTTCTCCTCCGGAGAAGCCTATGACTGGGATTCCTGGACTAGCGGCATGATGGGGATACTGCAGGAATGATTGATGGGTCCAGGCAAATCCACTTCATGTTTCTTCTCCCAGAGGGCATTGATGTGACAGGTAGCAGAAAAAATGCAAGGTTCACACTTGAGTTCTAAATGCTTCTGATAATGCACACGGTACCAAGTGCTAGACAAGAGTGTAGTGGGGGTTGTTTCAATACCCTGTGAGTTAACCTCACCCCTTAATTTTTCATCTAAGTCTTGGATCCTCTGAGAAACTACGAGATCTTCCCCGGGGGTGAAATCAAATGTCAAGATTTCTAGGGGTCGATACACCATGGGGGAAGTCTCAGAGAAGAGGACTTCAGTCACCCTTCCAACTTTGGTTAGGGCCTGTTTCATTCTGGGCTCGCTTTCTACCTGGATCTAGTTAGATTCTCCCTCATAGGGGAGCCATAAGTGGGAAAAGTCAGTGGAGAAATACCCATTAAGGGATTTAGACCAATTCTGACTCAATAACATCCCATAAGTCTCCAGGATGTCCACCACTCTGATGTCGATTATGCTTGATATCCGATGGTCATGGATCAGCTAAATCTAGACGTTCTTCAGCTCACCTACCATTTTTATAGCAATTTTGTCTAGATGGACTCCTACGCCTTTGGATGGAGTGGGATGTAGTCCAAGCTTCTGGCATATGGATAAAGGCATGACGTTGCCTGAAGCACAAGATCTACCAAGCAATTATGTAGGTTCTTCCCTTGTATGTTTAAGCCTAGTAGGAAAGGAGGATCCTCAGTGTTTCCCTAGAAGACAGTCGTGTTGGCATCGTCAAAAGTGATAGTCTTGGGTGGGTAATTGACAGCCTCCGAGTTTCCCAAGATCTTTAGAAGAGACTTCCTTTGCTCAGGACAGTTCAACAAAACCTCCATCAAGGTCATGGAGGTGGTAATTTGTTCTAATGCCTTCGTGATGTTAAACATCCCCCCTAGGAATTGTTGGTTTCCCTTGGCTGGGTCCTTGGCTTGGTTAGAGCTAAACCCTTTCAGTGGGAAGGAGCGATCAGTTGTGTTGTCCCAGAGAGGGGTGTCTTTGGGAGGTGTGAGCATGTAAATTGGTCCTTTACCAGCCTGACTCTGAGTGTTGTAAGGAGTCTGTGGGTTGGTGAAGGCAATGGCATAAAAGGTCAAAATAGATTTTTCAAAGAACCCTTGCAATTTGGGTTCTTCTTCATCCTCTTTGTCTACTTCAAAGAAGACAGTCTCATAAGTGAAGGCACCATGAGTAGACTCTTATATGGGGGGTTCTGGGGGAGTAGGATCAACAATATGTTGTCTATGCAGCTGGGAGATCATGATGACCTTCTCTAGTGTGGCACAGTTTACCTTAGAATGAGAGCCAGTGTCATGCAATCTACACCAGTTAGTCAGGGGCTGGAGTTCTACAAGTGGTGTGAAACAGGAAGGTCCAGCACTACCCTTAGTGGTGTTTTAGTTCAGAGGAGGACCTCCAGTGTTGGCATTGTTGTTCCATTGCTGTTGGTTGGGGCGAGGCCCATTGTTGTAATTCCTTCCTCTAGCATTGGTGTTTCATTGGCCGGAGAAGATATTCCCTTGCTGGGAATTGGTGTTGTGGGGTGCAAAAGACCCCGCCTTTAGCTGTCCCATGTCCATGGTCAGTGAATACAATAGTCACCGGAGGGATTCAACCTTGGTGAACAGCTAGGTGTTCACGTCACAATGTGATAGTTGTTGTTGTTGGTTCCCGAGGAAGGTGGCATCAGCTACCGAAGTCGAGGGTGGCAGTCCTGTAGCCGCGGGTGACTAGAAGAAAGGCACTCTAAAAGGTTGTGTCGAAGGTTGTTATGTTTGCTGTGGCTGGTTCCAGGGGACAAATTCCAAACTCGGTATTGTCTGGGCTTGCGATGGGTATATGTACCATGCCTACTAGTCTATAGGTGGTGGTGGGAGATTCATGGCCATCGTAGGGGCACCCATTTCCTGATTGGGGTTGTATCCCCCGATGTAAGAAGTTCCACCGGGTATCATGTTGAAATGCATGCTCTGCCCAATCCTGCCAGGTGATTTGTTCAAACCGTGGGACAACTCCAAGGCTAGGTTGTAAACCTTCACCAGAGTACCTCGGTTGGTGAGGACAGTAGTTCTCCATAGGAGAGTGACAACGAAAGGGTCCATTGTGTTTAGGTATGTCTGGATCATCACTTCCAAGGATGGGATGAAAGGACCCTTGATTCACTTCAAGGTGCATTAGAATCGATGGTTAAATGTTGCAAGGGGTTCATTCAGTTCCTTCCTAATGGAGATGAACTAGCTATGGGACCATGCTGGGTCCACGTGTACACGAAAGGCCACCAGAAAGGTATCTTCAATGTCCTGAAAACTGTTGATGGAGTTGGCGGGCAGGTTAAGGTACCGGTTCAACTCATTCTGTCTCAGGGACAGAGGGAACATCTGAGTCACAATGTCTTTATGTTGGATCTAGTGTCAGTTCATGGAATCTTTTTATGCCTATAGATGCTCTTCTACGGTTCATGAGCTTAAGTGCTCATATCGGGGGCAGATCTTTTCCAGGTGTGCAGGAAGATCGTTGATTGCACCTGGAAACTGTCCCATTGGGGACCCAATGTTACAGAAGTATGCAGCCATCGAGGGTGTTGGGTTTTGGCTAAGTTGAGCGTTAGTCCTCGGGGTTGTCTAGGAAACTCGGGTATTCTAAGATGTAGTAGATCCCTAGACAAGGCTAGCTAGCTCTTTGACATTCAAAGTTTTCCTCTTTCGAGCAGGAGGCTTGAATTCAAGAAACCTTTTGAGATTGGGGGCTAATCTAAGGACTCTTTCAAATTGGCCAGGTGAAAATGACCCAATCCCACTAAAGGTCTACTTCCTAAAACTATGGCTTGGGGAACCCTCAGGCACTGTAAAATCTAAATGCTCAGAAGGGGATGAGCTCATGCCCTCCTTCTAGCGCCAGTTTCTGTTGATAGTACTTTGTGACCGGGTCTGCCAACAGATGTAAGTTGTCATCAGGTACCGAGGTACCAGCCAACTTTGCCTGTAAAGGTTGTCTGGGGAATGAATTCCCTGGGACTTCAAGCACGTGAGAGTTGGGTCTCGGAGCTGCGGGAGCTAAGTTGGGAGTGTGACTGTTTTGTTCAGGGGGATAGCTAGTTTTCTTGGCTCATCTTCTCTAGGGATTTAGGTAACTTGGGGTCTCCTACAAGCACATGTTAGTTAACCAAATAAACTTCAAAAGATAGACCAGATTCAGAAGTATTTCATCTACATATAGTCATGCAAATATATTTAAAACATCAACCATGCTCTAACATACTACACTAAAATTTTGAATGGGCACAAAATCATCAGTTTATACATATTCAATAGCGAGGGGAAAATAAGGTCGTTAATCTACTTTAAAATATCAGAGTAAGGGACATCAGAAACATACAACACAAAAGAATGTTAATCCAGAGATCACAATGCTAACAACATCATTGCTAGAACTCCTCTTTCTTCATTAACAGGTTTTCCAGTGAGCACTGGTGCATACAATAATGGCTCCAAGGGAGCATCTATCTACTAAGAAATTCTAAGAACTAAGGAGCATTGAGCTCTGCAACTACAAGAAATGAAATGTTGAAATGTTATAGCTATGGACTGCAAAATCATCAATTCTGCCGACCCTTGGAATGAGGTTAGACTTATTATTTATACATAGATTTGCCCTAAAACTCACCTAACTCAACTTTACACTCAACAATAAAATATGATTTTTGGTGGCCGGTACTACCTGCACCATGTTACAACAACCTCGAGGAGAACAGAGGTCTGACATGTCAGAAGAATGAGACAAGAAAAGGGGTATGGAAGAATCGGCCACGAGAAGAGAGCCAGAGGGAGAATAGAATAAATTTGATCCCTCAGGGATCGAGGCTACATGCCTCATCGATGAAAAAATGGCTCGTTGTCTTCAATGCGCCAGGTGTTATGTTGGAGCAACGCCTTGGGAAGACTACCTGCCAGAACCATGCCTTGACCTGACGCGCCTTGCTGGGGTCACCTACTTTGTGAAACCCTTATTAACTGCCTGATAATGACCGGTCAGCTTCGGGGAACCTGGATGCGGGTCATCAAAAGAATACAAAACTATGGATCTGGAACTCCGGGATACCAGAGCTTACGCTTAAAGAATAAAGAAAGCTCAAAATATGAGCTACTACTGAAAATCTCTGGGATCTGGAGAACCTTATTATTCCTTAGTGTTATTGAACATTTCCAAGAGCTGGGTGATTCCATCTTCATCAATATCTTTGAGGCTTTCCCAACGGTATTTAGCTACCTCCACCTGTTCACCAAGATCTAAAGTTTTTGCCTTGAAATCAGTAGCCATCTTTGCGATGTCATGACCCCGGAGCACCATGCGAGATATATGGGACATTGCCACTCTGTCAGTTCCTTTCGGGGACTGGTATCAAGCTTCCATTAGGTCATCAAATTTACCTATGACATACTCTTCCAAAGCACATGTCTCATTACTAAAGGGATCAACTCCTGAAACCCTTGTAATGAATGTCTTGTATAAATTTAAAGAATAATCTATCTCTAGCACCTTGTCCCGCAGGGCCCCTACCAGTTGCTTGGTTATCTCCAATGTGAGATCAAGCCTGGAGTACTAGGTCCAGACAAAATCAAAGGACTCCTCTCCCAAAATTCTGGCTTCAGAGACAATTTCCTCCCTGATGCTCATGAGTTCTCCTAACTCACCTATCCAAGTCTCATATTTCTTGACCTCTTCCCTCCAGATAGTAACGGTAGTTTTAGCCTAATGCACCACATTCATGGCTACTTATAGGTCGAGGAGTGTGGTAACTAGGAAACACCGGACATTCCCTACTTGTTCTGATACCCAATCATCAACCGCCTATGCTTTCCTTTTCATACTCCTAAGCGCATTGATGTCACCCTATGGGAGCAGTGCTTCGGATGAGGCAGCTTCTGGAGGAATGACATTGATGGGTTGGGAAAGTTTTATCAGAAGCCTGACAATATTTGCGTTCTTTTTATTTTCTGCCTTGAACTTCTGGGCTTCTATTTCATAGTGGGCTTCTACCACCTTGGATGCTTCTTTTAGCGGGTCAACCTCACCCTGCTTTCCCCTCTTCCCTAGAGCTAGCTCTGTGATTGCATAATCTTCATCCTTTATTGTTGCCTCATCTGCATCTAGGGAAGGTGTTGTGACTACCGCAACTGTATCTCCGCCCGGCCCAGTCTGGAGGGTATGGACTATCCGGGCTTTCTTTTCCTTGGGGGGATTTTGTGCTTGCACCATCATCTCTACCAAAGAGAGATGGGCCTTGGCCGGTGCAGGGGCCTTCCTTTTTCTTGAATCCACCAACCATTGTAGTGGCAATGGTGGCCTTGCTGTCAGATTTTGATCCTATAAATCCCCTCCAGGGTTGTGTTGTGTGTCCCCAATATTCTGAGCCTCTTTGGAGTCTTTTCTTGTATCCTTGGGTCCACCAGCATCATCCACCTTAGTGGCATTAGTATCATCTACCCCAGTGTCCGTGTCTTTAGTAGCGTCATATTCTACATTTATATTCCTAGGGTTCTGCCCCTCGTCTTTCTACTATTGTTGTTGTTCTTCAGCCTTGTCTACTGGGATGTTCTCTCCTGTCGTAATATCTTCTGGAGGCAGGTCAGGTATCTGGCCAAAGTTTAATAATACGGCCATTGAAACTACCTCAGCGAATGTTACCTTCTTCAGAGGAGGTGTCTAGAGCATGGTAGCTGAGGTCATGGTTGTTCCTGTAGGTCCGGTTCCCTCAGCCGATGTTTGTTTCTCATCCTGTATCTACCTATCCTCTATGGTGCTTGCAACCTGAATCTCCAGGATGTTAGAGATGTTCGTCTGTTCAGGCTCCTTTTCTGGTTCTACCCGGACTTCCTGCTCTTGAGAAGCTTATTTCTCTGGGGTTTTCTTCCCAAGAGGGATCACCACTTCCTCTTGGGTAACTATTTCTTCTATTGCCTTCTCGATATCCCTCTGTAAGTTCACCAGTTCATCTACCCCAAATAGGTCATCAAACTCATCGTGTAGAGGGGAGGTCTCCGGGGGATCCTTGGGTTGATTGTCTGGCTCCAGAGAGTCTGAGGAGACAATATGTATTTCGGGGATGCTAGGTATCCTGAGTTCTGGCTCCACCTTTGGCTGAGGATCAGTTTTCTTTTTCTTTTGCCTCCTTGTTACCAATGGGGTACTGCATCCAACATGGCTACCTGTTCTTCCTCTTCCCCAGTCCCTGTTGCTTAGACCATTAATGCTTCAAGTGAAGGGGAAGTGGGAGGGTGGACAGGTCTGGTCATAATGGTTGGGGTGGCCAACCAGGTGATTAAATTTTCTTTCATTTGCTAGGAGGCTTCCAGCATTTTCTCCACTATGGGAGCGGCTATCGGGACTTGAGACGGGGTCCCTACTTTCCTCTTTCCTCTATCTTCACCCTGCAAAGAGGTTTTGGCCCTGGAAGTTGACCCCGCACAAACGGGCCAACTTTACATGTACTCCTTGGGCAAGCCTTCTTGAAATATGTGTGAGTGTGCTTGATGATGTTGTGAGTGAGGTCCTCTATTGTTGGACCCTCCTGTGCATCCTAATCTACCAGAGGGAGGGCCATCTTATCTACTCCTTCTTCTTTGTACTATGGGCCTACTATGGACCCAGTATCTCAAAATTCATCTGGGAACTTCTAAAGCTTGAGCCTCTTCATCATTCCCATTATCATCCAAACTAAATTCTGGTTCCAGACTTCGAAGTCATCCTGGCAGTCTTCCCAAAAATGTTCCATGTGATACTTGTGGGACTGTAATGCCCGGGGAAGTGTCGTCGCTATTTTTCCTAGTGGATCAAAATTCTTCCACTCTAGATAAAAATTTGACAGTCCCAGAATTATGAGTTCATTGTCTACCTCCTTTTCCAAAGCCAAACTACAAGAGTAATTCCCACAAGTGATTAGGAATGAGACATTTGTCACCTTATTCACTGTGAAGAGGGCGTGCAGGTCTAGGATTTGCCTACAATATTCTAAAAGGATTATTTTATCCCCATAATGCTTGGGCAATAAATAGGGTTTCCCAGAAAATTTGGTCACCCGATGTATTCTCTTGAAATTGAATATAATAATAGCCATAAGTTTTGACCAAGTCCATTTCCTCCTTGGAGAGTTAGTATCCGACATCTCAAGTAGGTGTGAGAAGGTTGTAGTAGATGAAGGCATCGTTCACCCAGCAGAAGCTAAGGAAACTAGCCTCTCATTGGATCTGTGGGAAATAATACCAGGGAGCATTCTAGCCTAGGCCAATCATGAGTACACCCATTATTAGTAATCCATTTGTGATGGGGCGTTGTTGTGCCATAGCCCATAGAACATAAGATGTCATATAGAATTTGGAGGACTTGGTGACCTGGAGAAATTGGGAGTCCACATGATTTATAATAATGGTGGCCCAATCAAAGTTCTGCTCACCAGAGGTGATGCCCAATAGGAAATAGTACATCCACTATGAGAATTCCTAGGCATGGGGTTGTTCAAAGACCCTACATACTGCGATAATCCCCATTTGTATGCTTTCTTTGAATTCAGTCTGGGGGATTTCTATCTTCATCTTTTTGAAGTCTTTCCTTGGCACCTTAAGCCATTTGTTGGTTAGATACTATGGGGCCATGTATTCCAACTTCTGAAATTCCTCCAAGGCCAGCACCTGGATAAAGATGACCGCATCATCAAATTGGGGAATTCCTAGCACCGCCTGAAAGGTTGCGGCATCCAGAGACACCATAGGCGTTGGATATATGGTGGGGAATGGGGTGGCAAGCATGATGGCCCAAACGACTGTATTATAGTGTCCTGCCAGAGTGAGAATGAGCTCCAGGGCTTGCACAAAGGAGGGGAAGCAAGCAACTTTGAGGATCCCAAAATTGCCCACATTGATGGCCAATGGATCTCTAGTCGTTCATTATATGAACATCATTTTTAGATACTTCATTCTCAATGGGATTTTTTCTAGGGCCTTCTCAGCCTTTGTCCTGACAGCTGCCCAGGTGGCAGTAGTGGTGGGGAGATCTGGGCTCCCAGGTAGAGATGATGCAGAAGCTTCTGACATTATTGATGACTGGTATTTTGGAAACTTGCAAGGCAAGATGACCGTCAATATTTATATAAAACAAAGCATTATTCTAGATTCCAAAGATATTACCATCGCATCACACCTGTGCCTGAAATTTTTTTTAGCTCATGTCAAACCCCAAAAATAGATATACATATGAAAAAAGTGACTTAGGATTTGACCTCTTCCCGGGCCTCTAGGGATTCCAACACATGTGATGAAAATGAAACAAAGGACCAAATGAAGACCTGGGACCTGGAGTCCAGAAAAATAACCGTTACTGACGAGACTAGAAATGAGTCATATTAGGCTTACATGGGGGTGTCACATGGCCATGCAGTAATGGGAGTTATGGCATTTATGCTGACAACTGTCTGAACACATGAGGAGATGAATGCCACTTGGGCCAGACTTGAATGCATGTGTGGGGGACTTAACCCATCATTAAGGATGACTTGATGGAGGAGAGAGAAAACCACAGTGGCCAAACCAGCGAGGTCCCGAGTTCTAACCAGACAACCATCTTTCTCAGACGAGCTCTACATTTGGGGTTTCTGATGCATGGAGTGTGACGAGCTTTCCACTAGGCAGAGTGTAGAATATACAAGAAATGTATAGAGCCAAAGCACAGGCGAGGGCTGAAGCATGACTCATAGGCTAGCCCAAAATAGACATATATACAGATGCAAATAGAAATTTATACAATGTACAATATATACAGAAACTTACAGAGGTATTTACACAGAAACCTACTGAAATATACAAAGAATTTACACCTAAATTAAAATTAGATAGAGGGTGGACAACCCTCTGGCAGAGCCAACCCACCAACAGGAGGTGACAAAAAGCAAAACTAGAAATGAAAGCGAAAGAAAAACAAAACAAAAACAAGCGAGAACCAAAAAACCAGAAACTAGAGAAAGAAGAGCTGAAGGCCTACCTAGGAACACAAGAAATGCAGGAAAAGCTAGCACGTGAGGTTCTTTACAACAAGTTTACCTTCGAGTGACCACAAATAAGCACTACAAATCACTGTTCAATTAACCACTAAACACAGTGAGTAATTTTTTGTTTAATCGCCTTTGAAATCACTCTGAGTGCTCTAAGTATTCGATCACGGTAAATGTGAAAATTACAGGTAACTCCTATTTATACTGCTAGGGTAAAAATGTGTTGCATTCTTTCCACAAACTCTAGGACAAGCAAACCTCCAGACTCCAGGCCTGGGGATTCCATGCAGCAATACCTTCTTGCGAAAGAAGACGTGATGGCAGAGAATCCTGGAGTCTATAATCCGGCTGACTCAAAAGAATAAACAAACTCTAAGACCAGGTCTCGGAGACACAAGAAGACAAAAGAAAAAGAAAGACAACCCTCGTGGAAGCAAAGCTCAGAGGAAAAACAAAGAAAAACAAGAAAACAAGGGAAAGAACAAAAAACAAAAAGGGGGACCCAACAGTTTGCCTACAAAATGTAGGGACGGGTATGCAGGGCATAACAAAGAGCTGCATATATATATTTTGGCATTGTTGTCAAAGGGAGAGATATATCAATGAAATATCAAGGAGAGATTCATGAAATATAAAGGGAGAATATCTATCCTCTAAAGGGAGAAATTAGAAAGGGAGAGAAAAGAAGTATCTAATCTACATAGAGATTCAAGAGTTGAAACATCAAAACTACAGGGAGAGTCTGTATAATGAGTATTTTTGTTTATATTGACACAAATTATATTCAAGCTAAGGAGGGCTACAGAATTGTTACAGTTGTAGAACAAAAGTTTGGTATTTGTTGTATGAAATTTTATACTCCATATTTCATATTGTGTTGTCATCAATGCCAATGGGAGAGATTGATGAACTACAACTGATTATATATTTTTAAGTCATTTGTTGATATTCAACCAAGTTGCAGAAGTGATGATAAACATTATCAGTTAATGTATTTTCATTGATGTTAACTTATTTGAGTATTATTATGGTGGAAAACATTTGTTATGATTTGAAGATCTAGAATAAAAAATGTTTATGTGGTCGGTAAATGAAGAGTTATGTATACACCGAGAGATAGTAATAAACAAGTAAAATGCAGTGTATACTGAGCACACTGATAACTGAGCAAGGGATTGCCGAATCAACATGATTAATACTAAGACCAAGAAAATTAATTCTAATTGAGGCTAACTTGGATGCTGATATGGCGATTGATGATTTTGAGGTAAAAGATAAAGTTTGTTATTTGATCAAAGAGTTATGAAAATTCAATGAAGATCAGACGACAGAGATTGAAACGTATTTTTAACACAACTGCCAAGGAAGGATCAAGTGGGAAAATAAATGATGGAGATTAAGCGGCAAGATTTCAAGGATGAAAAATGATACATGATGTCTATATAAGAGAAGAGATTCATTTTGATTTGTAGCACCATACATGCACCTGATGCTTACATGCAAATTGTATGCATGACTAATCAAACTGGTTAAAGATAGAACTGAGCATTATTTTGCAGACATCACCGAGAAAACAAAGGAAAGAGGATTACCGAGTAGAACAAGTATGAAATATGAGATGAACTGAAGAAGTACAAATTGATCAAAGGTATTATGTACTTAGAATATATCTGAATATCTGCAAATCAAAGTTGTATTTGAATCAAATCATTACTGTATCAGTTTAACCATTTTTACTAATAAACCTCTTAACTGAGTGGGATAGTGAGTCCTTATTATAATATTTATAGAGTGTTGATTATTTTCTTGTTGACCCCATAGTGAATGCATGGTTAAGAGAGAATTATTAGTTTTAAATCCTCTAACAAGGTCACATTTAATAGTGTGCATTGTAACCTTTAACAGGGTTGGCTCCTCACCGAGCTCACTTTAGAAGAGTTAAAATATTTTGGGTTATTGGTCCCAGGTGGTTTTTCCCTTAGTAGGGTTTCCACATTAAAAATCTATGTGTCAATGTGTATGAATTTTGTGGATTGCTATTTTACTTTACACTTTATTTTATTGACCTAGATCAGTAATCACAATATTAATTTACCGACACTCGGTAACCACTTTTGATGAAATTTTTAAGTTTACAGAATACATTTTCACCGATCTGAGTTTTATATGATTGAATTTGTTTTGGTATACATCTGGAGAAATTTGGGAGTATAGGATAATTTTTGAGTAAATTGATTCTAATTGATTCACCCCCCTCTTAGTTATTCTAACAGTGGGATTGAATGAATGAATGATGGGACTCTTAATAAGCACATACCTTAGAATAGGGTGTCAAGAATCTTAAGCAATTGGTAACTTCTTTAAATCTTCTCTTCAACAATAAATTTTGATCACTAGGTTTGTTGTTTTGTCTAACTGTGTTTCCTCAAATAAAGGACTTAAGTTGTCTAGTTCTAAAATATCTACACAGTTGGAATGAATTCCATTGTATAATGGGCACTCCATGATAAAATGTTTCTCTATCTCTACCACTTCCATGTTGCAGAATAGGCATGTATTTTTTTCTCATTCTTCCTTAGGTATCATCCATCCCCTTGTTTCACACCTCAAATGGTGAGAACTAGTCCTAAGTTGAGTTATAATCATTTTTTCTCTCCATTTAATATTTTGTCTTATATATATATTTCCTCACAGTCTCCTGTGGGATTAAATTCTTTGATTAAGTAGGGTTTTTTACGCCCACTTTTCTTTGACCATATGATACTCCTAGATTTTTCCCGCATGAACTTTTTATTTCTTCATTGTTATCTGAATATTCTTGTATGTTAACATCCTATTTTTTCATCCATTTGTTGTTTTTCTTTATCCACGTGTTCATTCTTCTATCTAATCTTTCCTCCATAATCAACTTAGGTCGATGTTGTTTTTCCATATTTGAGTTTTGTTTAGGTATCTCAACAACCAAACCATTGTCAAAGCCTTTGAATGGAAAATACCAATATAATATTTGATTCACTATAATATGATTTATTTAAAGGATGGTAATGGCTTGGACATTTATTTATGTTTTATTTTAGTTGAAAATTGTAGATTTGTATAAACATTGTGTAGTCAAGATATCAATATTAATTCATATCATGTGTATGATCACATAGATATTTATATGACATATAGTCATAAAGATATTATGAGTGAGTGAGCATCAAGTTGTTTGTCACTCACATAGATCTATGGAATATTTTGTAGGTATAATCTAGGATAAAGAGGTGCTTTATCTCAAGCTACATTTTTAATAATATTTTTGGACGATGTGATCGCACATACCAAGTTAGCCACTTCCTACACTTAGAATACTATAACAGTAGTCTAGGGGAATAACTATTGAAGCTCTTGGTATTGAAAGTGTAGGAATGTCTTCTATAAGCTACAATGTGTAACAAAGTAGAGATCCATCCATGAGTAAACGTGTCCATAGTTAATAGGGAACTCTTAGGAAAAAGGGATTCCCCTTAATCCCATCAAGTTATTTGAGAGTTTCAATATAGTAACATCAAATTATTAAGGATTTTTAATATTATTTTATGTGTTGTGACTAAGTTCCCCAATTAGATGGGCATTAGCTTGGTTTTCTTCCTATTCAATATTCTTATTATATCAAAAAGAAAAATTCAACGATAATTTAGAATAATTACCTTGTCATGTCTTGTCATGTAGCCTTACTTAGTACATCTATTAAACATCATTATTGTTATAATGGATCATTTCTTTTGTAGGTTGTATCAATGGTCCAACTAGCAAGTGGTTGTAAGTTAATGACACTCATCTCAACTGATTCAATATTCACTTCTATTTATTTGTGCATATGTTTACTTAATGTAAATTTAATTTTCTTTTTGTGAGGTTTCTTAGGTATATTGAAGGCTACCGCAAGGAATGTCCAATCAAGATTTGGGTTATAACTCATTAGGATTTTTATTTTTTCTTGTCAGACATATCAAAGAATTTTTCCAATAGTTGAACATATCTTAAAGAAGAAGAAGAAGAAGAACCTACATGTTCTTATACATTGGCTTCTAGCCACCCATCCTCTATTGTTGAATGCTACCCCTTTGTCATGAAATTATGGTTTCCCTTGTTATGGATTTCAACTAGAACTTCAAGAGAATGGACAAAATGTCAAAAGAAAGAAAAGATAATGTTGGAGATTTGCTTCTGTGCAAATAATTGATTGTATGTTTTCCATTGATGACAACATATAATATACAACATGTATCCTATATGTAATTATCAGTACAGATGATTTAGAGCTATGCGTGTTTACTTCCATGGTGTATACATGTTCTAGTGGCTATGTTCATTCATGCTAAGTCAGATATGCAGTTTTATTTGAGTTATGATTAGTCAGTTATGGCAGTTACAGTTTCTGGAGATTATCTGTTAAGCGCTGACGTATAAATAGTGTTTCTTGAGTTGCGCTTATCTTCAGGATATGTGTGTTTGTATTCATGTTTAGTAATGAGTTAAAGATAATTATCTAAAAGCGCTAAACATGTTTCAATAGAATCATGATGTTAGAGTTAATTTGGTGAAGCCAACTTTGTGAAGCGTTGCGTCTATTCAGTTTGAGTTGCGCGGTCCTAATTTGTATTGCGTTCTTGGTTGATCCAACAAGGGAGTTTATGAAGTGTTTCTAGATATCGTCATGACCTTATCCTTGGTGAAGATACATATATCAGTTCAGATATGTTCACTAAGTGTCGAAAATGAAGTGAAAAAGAAAAGACAGAGAAGAGCAGAAAGTCAGAGATAATAAGCTAAAGATCTATGTG
Source organism: Thuja plicata (assembly GCA_018584345.1). Taxonomy (NCBI): domain Eukaryota; kingdom Viridiplantae; phylum Streptophyta; class Pinopsida; order Cupressales; family Cupressaceae; genus Thuja; species Thuja plicata. The sequence continues at coordinate 101,722 of MU224938.1, read as the reverse complement.
AAGAAACAGAAGTTTATTGCAATTCATTGGAACTGATCAAGACAGCAGGTCTACTCAAATAGTTCATTTACAAGATATAGTGTATATCTATTATACTAAAGGTTGTAGACTTCACCATCTTAGCAGTGAGCTATTGGACAGTGAGTCCTCACCCTTAACATGGTTATCTGTAAAAGACTCCTAATAGGGTTCGAGCTTTAACCAGGTCTCTGTACTTCTTGCATTGTAAAGATCAACTCCTAACAGGGTTGTAAGATCTTCTAACAGGGATCATTATAAACTAGTGCAGTTATTTGTGGGTGCTAATTCCCACCAGGGTTTTTTCCTATTTGGTTTCCCCGTTATCAAATTGTTGAGTACTCTATTGTGTTATCTGAATGTGCATTTACTTTATATCAAATTACATTAAGCAAAGAGAAAAGAATTAAATTGACTGATACCTGATTCACCCCCCCCTCTCAGTTATCCTTGGGACTATTCCAACAATTGGTATCAAAGCCAAGTTCCTTGGAGAGAAATCCTAACAGCTTAAGGTAGATCAGATGGCATACTTCAGGAAAGAGAGTCCTAAGTTTGATGGAGAAAACTATCTTGACTGGAAGAACAAAATGATAACACATCTTCAGTGTGTT
>MU224938.1:13047-34204 GCA_018584345.1 Thuja plicata | reverse complement strand
CTACCTTCTCCAAACTTACCTTTCCATCCTCTACCATATCTCTCACAAAGTGAAACTGCACATCAATGTGCTTCGTTCTGGCATGGAAAGTTGGATTCTTCGCAAGGCAAATAGCACTCTGACTGTCACAATAAATTGTAATTTGTCCTACATCAACACCAACATCTGAGCATAGTCTCCTAAGCCAAATGGCTTCCTTAAAAGAATGAGTAGCTACCATGTACTCTACGTCTATCATGGACAAAGAAACCATAGGTTTTCACTTACTCATCCAACTGATGGCACCACCAAATATAGTGAACACATAGGCACTGGTGGATCTCCTGCTATCAATGTCACCTACCCAATATGAATCCAAAAACCCACTAATACAAACTAAATGCGGAGCTCCATAAGATTTTCCATGATAGCATATGGAATATCCGATGTACCCTTCAAATATCTGAACACTCTCTTAACTCCATCCCAATGTACCTATCCAGGTTTAGCCATAAACCAACTCAACAATCCCACTGCTTGGGCAATGTCTGGTGTAGTACAGACCATAGCATACATAAGGCTACCAACTGCACTCACATAAGGTACTTTGCTCATGTCCTCCACCTCACTAGGAGATTTTGGACAATCATCCACAGATAACTTTGTTCCCATAGAAATAGGAACACACAATGGTCTGCAATCTGCCATGCTAAACGTGTCCAACACAGACTTCACATACTTACTCTGACTCAACCAAAGTTTTCTGTTAGACCTATCTCTACTGATTTCCATACCCAAAATATACCTATCTGCCCCTAGATCTCTCATCTCAAACTGTGCTGACAACTGAGACTTCAAATCAGAAATCATACCCATACCCTTCCCAATCAACATCATATCATCAACATATAATGCAATAATAAGAAGGTGATCATTGTCAACTTTGAAATAAACACAATGATCTGATTTCGATCTCAGAAAACCAATCGAAAACACAAAGGCATCAAATTTAAGGTACCACATCCTAGGAGATTATTTCAAACCATACAGAGACTTCTTTAATCTGCAAACCAAAGACTCTTTACCTTTCTAAATATAGTGCTCAGGTTGTGACATATAGATCTCTTCCTCCAAATCACCATGAAGGAAAGTTGTCTTCACATCCATCTGTTCTACCTCTAAATCATACGATGCTAGTAGAGATAATAGAAATCTAATGGATGTAAGCTTTGCAACAGGAGAGAATATTTCACCATAATAAATTTCCTCCACCTGTGAATACCCCTTTGCAACCAATCTGGCCTTGTACCTCTCAACACTGCCATCTGCACATAATTTCTTCTTAAACACCCATTTTCTTCCAATAGGTTTCTGTCCTTTAGGCAAAGGTACTAGGTCCCAAGTTTTGTTCTTCTCCAATGAAGCCATCTCATCATCCATGTCCTCAATCTAGGAACCTGCATCTTCCATACCTATAGCCTCTTTCACAGATCTAGGCTCATTAGTATTTGTAAATAAGGCATAAGCAAAACTGGAATCTAACATAGAAAATCCAAACCTCTCTAGTTGCTTTCTTTCTCTCATGGATCTCGTCAAGGGCTAAGGATGAGGTTTTTCTACCTCTTCTTCTAAATTTTTAGAGCTGCTAGAGCTCTCCTCATCATCAGATCCATCACAGTGTCTTTGTTCAATCTTCTCAAGGGTAGGAGGCAACTGAACAACATCTTCTTTCATTTCTTTTTCATCTGGCTATAGAACAATAGGAGAAGGTGTTAGCTCTCTAAAAATAATATTTCTACTATACAACACCTTACCAATCACAGGATCCCAAAGCTTGTATCCTTTCACACCAACACTAGGGCCAATGAAGATACATTTTACAACCTTGTTTTCAAACTTAGATCTTCTCTCCTTAGGCACATGTGCATAAGCTTCATAACCAAAAACACAAAGATGTCTAACTGAAGGATTCTTACCAGACCACACCTCCATGGATGTCTTACCAACAAGAGCTGATGTAGGATATCTGTTAACCAGAAAGAAAGCAGTGGCCACAGCTTTAGCCCAAAACCTTTGTTCAAGGCCAGCTCCACTAAGCATACTCCTAGCCTTCTCCATCAATGTCTAGTTCATTCTTTCTGCAAATCCATTTTTCTGTGGGGTATAAGGAGTTGTCTTATGCCTCTCAATCCCTCTTTCTTTACAGAACTGTTCAAACTCTGCTGAACAAAACTCACCACCATTGTCAGTTCTCACACACTTAATTCTTTTACCAGTTTGTTTCTCTATGAGAGCTTTAAATTCCTTGAACCGACTAAAAACATGTGTCTTGCTTTTAAGGAAATAAATCCATGTCCTTCTACTATAATCATCTATAAAAGATTAAAAAAAATATACAAATTTTGAGAGTGAAGAAACTTTAACATGACCAAACACATTCGAATGGATAAGATCCAAAATACTAGAAGACTTGTGAGAACTGGAGTAAAATTGAACATGATTTTGCTTACCATAAACACAGTGTTCACAGAAGTCAAACTCAAGATTACAATCATTTATCCCCTCAACAAGGTTTTTATTTTTTAGGGTTCTGAGACCCTTCTCACCAATGTGGCCAAATCTCATATGCCACAACATTGGCCTTTTTGCAGGAAGTTTGCCTTCCAAAGTGTTAGCACCCTTAGGTATACTTGTTGCACTACCATCGGAACCCATTACCACAGACTTCTTCACTACTGGTTTAGATGGTGGAGATGAAGTGACTGCTTCTCTCTTCCTTGAGATAGAAGAATTATTGCACTGTGAAGTGCAAGCATCCAGCTAAAATAGGGTACCTCTCCTAGTACCTTTCGCGAGCACCATAGATCCTCTAATCATCTTGCATCCTTCTTTCAAAAAAACAACTTGCACACCTACATCATTCAACATACTTACAGATAATAGCTTTTGTGCCAAACCCAGGATATGCATTACCCTGTTGATCCCCTTTACTCATCCATCAGGGAATCTGATAGTGGCTCTTCCTCGTCCAACTATCTCTAGGTGAGAATCATCACCCAGGTACACCTTTACACCATCAAACTCCTCATACTTTGAGAACCAACTTTGATGAGAGGTCATGTGAAAAGATGCACCTGAGTCAATTAGCCACACATCATCAGATGCATGAGTGGCCAAGGCTACGACAAAAGAAATGTCATCTTGAGATTTTTTAGAATATGAATCTGGGATTTTCTTCTTCTTCTTTGGCTCTTTGCAGTCCTTATGGAAGTGCCCAGTCTAACCATAGTTCCAACATGTTACCTTAGACTTTCCAAGAGTCTTAGATTTCCCACGGGATTTGGATCTACCCTTTTCATACTTATTGTCATTTTTCTTTCCTTTTTCTTTGGATCTACCACGAACAGAAAGGGCTTCCTTGGTTGAATTGGAAGTCTTTCTTCACATCTCTTTAGGTAATAGCGAAGACACCACATCATCCATTTAGAAAGTGACAATAGTACTCCCAAGGGTCATCACAAGATGGTCCCATGAATCCGGCAAGGAACATAGCAGGGTCATACATCGATCCTCCTCCTCCATCTTGACACCAATTGATGTCAATTGTGCAATCAACATGTTAAACACATTCAGGTGATCTGCAATGGATCCTCCTTCCTCCATTCTTAGAGAATACAACTTCTTTCTCATGAACAATCTATTCACCAAGGACTTGGCCTGATACACAGACCCAAGCTGTGTCCATAATTTGTTTGCAGTCTTCTCATCGAGAACATTCAAGAGAATAGAAATTGCTAGACAAATTCTAATGAGACCCTTAGCTTTCTGATCCTTGAGATCCCAATCTACTTGAGGCATGTTTACTGGTTTGATATCATTATCAACCACCTCCCTTACATCATGGTCTATGAGCATGTCTTCCATATTGAGTTTCCACAACTCAAAGTTTGTGCCATTGAACTTTTCCACCTCCATTCTCCTGTATGAAGAACCTTACATCTCTTCCTACAATAAGGTTATGAATACTCTGCAACAATAGTCCCATTGAACTAGATATTAGCTCAAAAAACCCATACCCTAACAAATAGAATGAAAATTGGTCAGGCTCTAATACCAACTGAAAGGAAACTAAGTGTGCGGAAAATAGTTCCCTACGCTAAAATCCTGACAAGAGGATCATGCAAATTCAGATTTAACCCTTAGCAACTACAGAATGATAATACAATAACATGCATACATAGAAAAATGAGAATGACACAATGATTTACCCTAGGGAAAACCTTTCGGTAAAAAACCCCAGCACTCCAAAACCTGTACAATGTATTAATCAAAACTATTACTGTTTACAATACACTTGCAATGCAAGTTCTTTCAAGAGATAATCGACACTTGAAGACAAATTCGGCAGCATAAAAATGTTCCAACAATACACTAACTTCTCACTCAGATTCACAACCCTAAAAAATGCTTATATCATGCGCTTCCCTTTTTAGGACAACTTCTAAAGACAACCATATTAGGGTTTTACCATTCTCTGAGAAAATAGGAACCCCACGGTTGCAGAAGAGTGTACAGTACTCAACATGATCAGTTGCCACATGTCTTGCATGTCTTCACCCATCATCAAATCTTCCACAATTAGCTCTTACAAATATTAATGACCGTCATAGGAATCTTTCATAATTGTTTCATTCATGATTACCTTACACATTATCCAAAGTGCCGACATTTGGAAAATATCAAATGTAAGGAAATATACAAGGTTGAGAAACCTTATTCCTAACATCAAAAAGACATGGAGAAGCCATGTCTAGTGAAGAAGCAGAAGAGGATAGTGAACCTGAAGAAGAGGTCATTGTGAAAGGTAAAGGGAAGCAACCAGTAGTTGTCGAGGCAACTAAACAAAGCAAAGTTAAACCTAAGGCTACCCCTCCTATTGCTAACCATCCAAGGACCAGGGCATCATCTCTTTCTTAGACATCATAAGTGTATACAAAGAAGAATTCTAGGGAGAGTAGCTCAGGAAAGAGAAAACAAGTTGAAACCAAGGTTGTGCCAAGCCAACCTGCTAAGAAAATACCAAGGAGGAAGCTATACTTGGAATCTGAAGATGATGAGGAGATAGACATAGATGTACCTAGCAACATACCTACAACATTATTTAAACCAATGACAAATATTGATGAGGTATGTAAGAACCTAAGAACTAGTAATTCAGGTTTAGCAGGATTCAAATTTATAAATTATGAAAAACTGAGTGTAGTAAATAAGCACAAGATTCAAGAAGCTTTAATTGATATGATGGGCACATTCAAAATGACTCCTTTTGAGATAGAAGATAGTGTTCCTATAGAATTATATGATATTTTGTCTCAGAAATGGCAATATGCACTAATGACTGAGAGACAAATAAGGGAAGGAACTTTGGCTAATATCATTCCATACTTGACAAAGAAACATATAGCTAAGTTCATTGAGAAATATAAGGGGAAGTTTATTCCTAAACAAAGAGCCTATTCTATTTTGAGGAATGATGTTGAAGGAATAGTATAACAAAGTAACAGAATATGGAAAGAAATTTTTGGGTTAATTACTAAGAAGGCTAATGATAAAGAAGAAGACAACTCAGAGCCGAAGGAAATGGAGAAAGAAACTGCTACAGATCAAGCAGAAATAGAAACTAAAATCCAAAAGGAAATAGGTGATGAGCAAGTTACAGACTTGACAGTGGATAGTCCAATTGACACTGCACTTGAGGAGACAGCAATGTGGATGCCGAGGATCAGAATGAGCTGACAAACATAAGTATTCAATCACCTATTTAGGTAGCTAAGGTAGAGTCAGATAAAGAAGGAGAAAAGGAGGTAATAAATACAAATCCACCTATTTTAGAGGTTGTACAAATAGTTTTAGGGAGTGAAGATAAGATGGAAGAAATTGTAGACAAGCCTATAGAGAAAGAGGTTATACAAGTGTTGGTTGATCTACCACACTCTCCATCATTCACTCCCACTACACCCAAGATAGGAAGTGTACCTGATCAGAAGGTAATCTTGACTCATTTGAAGGCAGCAAGTGAAATTAATATCGACAAAGGTAAAGATATCACTGTAACTGAGCCGAGTATTAGCTCTTCAGAACTCAAAAGGAAGAAGTCACATAAGAGGAAGTCACCTAGTCCAAGCATCACTTTGGATGAAGTGATTGTTATTAATAAATGGGATACAGACAACTTGACATACAAGCAGATTCAGACTTTGCAAGACCTTTTGAAGAGGAAAAAGAAACAAGAGGAACTGAAGAGAAAACACCAACAAAAGCAAGTATTACATGAGATAAAGGATATTTTGTTAATGCTTTTGATATAACTAATGTTAATGAGGAAATGTCAATACTGGAATAGTTAGTCCATATTGTGCAAAAATTTAGTGATGAAAATGTTGAGGCAAATGAGAATCTGCTACAATATTCCAAGAGAAAATTTGAGAATAAATTTTTGGAGAAGATATCAACAGAGATTGCTATCAAACAGGTTGAACTTTCTTCTCTTATTAGTATTCTTGAAGAAGTTGCAAATAATGTCTATTCCTTATATAAAAAGCTATGTGATGTAGAATTCTTTACCAAGGATAACCAATATCTTATTGAGAATTTGCAACTAGATTTGAAGTCAACAAGGAGTACATTGAGTATGGATGCTATTTCTAGCTCCTTACATTTTGACAAGTTGACTCATACACAGAGAAGATTAGCCAAGCTTATGGCTGAAGATGGTAGAATTAGAGAAAAGTTAATAACCATTCAGACTACCTTAATACCTCATCTGAAGGTTATACAGAAAGAACTTAAATCTGCAAATGAATTAGTCAAGAGAGATTCTCATCTCTCTACAGCAGATAGTTTGGTGAGTCTAGCTGCCGAGCTAGAAATTAAGTTACAAGTCATGAAGTTTGTAAAGGATAGTTGGCATACAGTGTTTTCACTTACTTTACAGCTTCATAAATCATTTTTGGATAAGTATAACTTAACCCCTGTAGCTATCAGTGACAAAAACAAGGGGGAATCAGATAAAGAAATGGATAAAGATGTGTAGAATCAGGCATAATATTGTGTATGGTATGTATATTATGTAAGTATGAAGTATAATCTTAGGGGGAGTATGTTGTATAATTCAGGAAAAATTTTGTGAATGTAAAGAAATGATAAGTGTGATTTTTCCACTAATATCAAAGGGGGAGGTTGTTGATCTCTAAGTTTTGTTGATCATCAGTGTCCCACACTTAGTCATTTATCCAAGCAGGTTAGTCGGTCATCACTGCGGCTGAGCTATCCAGTATAGGCTGAGCAATCCGGCATAGTTGTTTCTAAGAAGATAGTGATTTTTGAGTGACTCAGAAATCAAGCAAAAGGTTGATCATGTTCATGTTGAGCACCAAAGTCTTAATGTGCCGAGAAAGACAGTTTTGACATATAAGTTTGGAATGGCACAAACTTGAAGGTAAACCATTTTGGGCTGACTTGTTCATGCATTTAATGATTTCAATGGAGTTAATTACGCATTAATTATTTGATCCTAATGCATGGCATGGAGCCAATTAGAAAATTGGAATTCCTAAGCGGCATAAGCATTTGATCCTGATCATTGAACTAGATCTAATCTCCAGATTCATGAAGTATATTACGATTGCTTCTTAAACCCTAATTGAAGTGTTTGTATTCAAGGAGAAACAAAGAAGGTGAATGTGTACATGAGAGATGTACCAAGGGTTATGTTGATAGAAGAAGCATAGATCTTGTAGAATGAAAGAACAATGAACAACAGAGTAAAGACATATCATATTATTAGATCAGAGAAGGTATTGGAAAGAGGAGATCCGTTATCAGTATCAGAGTGCATAACGAAGGATCAGTTCTTGAGACATTCTAACCAGTGTATCAAGTGAAATCTCTTAACAGAGTGGTTCTAGCAGACCTTTCTAAATCTCTTAGCCGAGTGCTTACTTTATTGTAAGTTTAAATCATTTTACAAGGTAGATTTTAATGATCTAAAACTCTTAAACAGGTAGACCTTTAACCAGGTAGATTACATATTGTGATCAAACTTTGTAGCCCTAACAGACACACTTTATTTCTGTAATAGTGAAGATCTTTGTGGGTATCATCCCCACCCCATTTTTACCTTATTGGGTTTCTGGGTTACCAAAATCTATTGTCTTGAGTTATTTATTTACTGTTATGGATGCTACCAGTTGATATTTCAATTACATTTATGTGTGGTTGTGAATCAGTTTTGTTTTAAAGGATAAAAGTTTAAGATCTGATTCACCCCCTCCCCTCTCAGTATCTTTCTTTCCCATATTGTATTTCCAACAGTCGCTAGGTGGATGAGCAGTGCCTCAGAAGCTTGATTTGTGCCATCTTGACCTCTAGCACATTGGGGTTTTATTTAAAAGCTCAGATTATTGCTTCGAGAAATAAATTGGGCCCAATGACCATTACAATATCAAAACCTGTCTAGTGCAAAAACCTTCTTGTGATGAAGGAATCGGTAAAATCCATGCCCAATGGACTTTGTTTGATGATATATATTTACATATTGATTTTCAAACCAAGTTGGGGTTTTCTCAAAACCCTTGCAAAGAGGAGGCTTCATAATTTGATGTGGAGGAAGCTGCAGTTATAGAAAACAACCATAGCATGGGGGTAGAATACTGTAGATTTGAGCAATACCCATAAGACAAAAGTGCAACTATAGAAAAGTCAAGAGCGATTTTTTCTGAATGCTCTAGTGGGGAAAAATTCTTAGGACTTTATACAAATGGAAGAAATGACTATGTTTCAATAGAGGAGCCTTCTGGATTTCACCATGACCCACATGTAGAAAGTTGCATTCTAACAAATTCAGACCTACTTTCTACAAAAAAAAATTGTAACATAAGTCAAGTTTCAAGGCCTGTGACAGAACATTCAGTTGAAGAAAATGGGTGTGTCCCCAGGAAGGAAACATGTGGGTATGAGAAATACTCACTTGGAGAGAGTGACGTTGTATCCCCTCTAGGATCGGGTTGTGTAGAAAACTCTTCTGAAGGCCATTTTTATTTGAAATGCTCAATTCAAGCGAGATCAAGGAAAAGAGAAAAGGGAGCCCCTACCTCTCATCCACTGAGAACTGTGATGTGAACTACAATGTAAATAAGAGTAAGAAGAACATCTACTCGATCTTGTTTGTTGATGATGGTTTTTTATTGTGGAGAACAAAACCCGTTCTTCATTATGCATTAATGGATGTCCATACATTGTTTTGAAGCTCCCGTTTGATCACAATAGGGAGGATGTTGGCTAAGGTTGTTGAATATGGCTTTACCCCTGTCATTGTATTTTCTTGAAAGTTTATAAAGCATGTTAAAAAAAAATCAGCGTTGCTTGTAGTGATTCTACGTTGCATCTACCAACAATGTTTGCTTGAAAGTTTCAAATGCCCCTTTTTAATAGGCATTTTTTAGGCACATCGGGAAGAAAAATGAGATGCAGGTGAAACTACTGGACATAGTCAACTTCATTATTTTGGGATCACTTTTGGGAGGATTAGAATCCACATAACCAAATCTTTAATTCTTTAATCCTTTTTCTTTTTGAGAAATTTGATCGCGTAAGCATTGTATGTTTCGCTATAGGTTTTTTCTTTTTTTTTCATAAATCTCAAGTTCCAACTTGGCTACAACTATCCAAAGCTTGCATTGAGAAAAATATTGAAGGAATTACCCCTTTCTATGGTGGAAAATGTTTAGGTATATTTCCCCATACTGCACAGGCAAAATTCTAAGAAGAGGTTTCTAAGGGTGTTGTCTCATGAGGGGGGCTTCAGAATCTATTTAATGGATCGAATGGTCCTATAAAGCCAAAAAAAGTTTTCTATATGATTAATTGGAATATTCTCCTCAAAATTAGTAGACCCTACTTTTAGGGTGTAGATTTGAGCTTGTGGAAAAGGTGGGGAGGTAGAAATTACTCCACAAACTTAGGCTTTTTTCTACCACTTGTCAATCATATAAAATTTCTAATTATTATTAGTAAATTTTTAAAAAAAATTTACTTATTTAGTCAAATGAATTTAATATGTTAAATTAAAAAAAATCATGAGACCACCCACTTCTATAAATTGTGGAGCCTAAACTTTTAAGAATAAACTCCACTACAAAACTCATAGGACCTCCCACTTTAAAATAATCCTAAAAAATTTCAGCAACACCTCCTAAATTTTTTTAGGAAGCCCACCTTCATGGGACTGCACTCTAAGAATGTACCTTAGTCATTGAATGAGGATTCTTGTAACTCTTTGGTCATCCTTTCATTTTTTAAAATTTCTTATTCTTTAAAGTAAAGCTTGTTTATTTTTCATTTCTAATCTCTAATGTTCCTTCTCCATAGAACAAGTTGAAGCCATTAAGTTGTTGATCTCCATCAAAACATTATGGCATTAAGGTTGACAATTCCCTGGGAGTGAGTAGAAGGAAGCCTAACTTGCAATATGAGCACATAGTAGCTCCTCCATGTGCCTCTATCCTTCATATCCCTTGAAGAGGATAAATCCAATGCAATATATCACAATTATCACAGAAGAATTTTCACTACAAAGAAAATCCTCTTCAAACTCTAATTGCTTCATAGGTAATGAAATACACCCCTCTTTCTGTGCCAACTGGTCCTTATTATAGACATTCAATTTTAAACGTGGAAAGCATTGTAGGGAGACATGACAATAGAAACTAATGTTTTTTTAAATGATATATGTACTCCTTTGTTTTTTAATCATATTTATTAACAAATCTACGTTCATGAACCCTTTCATTCAATAATTGGTCCATCAAAATTTCCTACATAAGGATTGCTTTATTTTGCATTTTTTAGTCTTTTTTCTCAAGGAGAGGATAATTAAGGCATAAATTTCAATTTCTTTCTTTTTAATATTAAATACTAGGGTCCGTTGGTGCTCAAATCAACAGCTTGGATTTCCCATGGACCTGCCAGTTCAATGTTGGGAAACCCAAGTGATTTTACCAACAAACAAGTTCAACCAAAACAAGGTTGGAACTTCTGCAATTATGGCTCTACAGGAACAAGGCTGGTAGACCTATGCCTTAACTGATCTCTCAATTTGAAGGCTTTTTATAGAAATTTTGATAGCATCTCAAACCTCTCTTTCAAATGTGGCAAACATGCACTTGAAAAAAATCTAATTGTGATCAATCACAACATAAACTGCAAGACTGAAAAAATTTGAGTAATTGAAAGAATATTTAGTAAATATGTATGTAAATTGAAATAAACAGATGGATAAGATGTCACAAAACTTAAACAATGAATTGAATAACCATAATCCAATAAAAGAATAGATCAGTGTCTTATTATATCACATGCAATAGATTCAAAATCATCCCAACCCTATGTACAATCTGAGAGACAGTTTGCAAGAAACATATCACTTCAAAGGTGTTCAAATGGGCATGTATCTCAAGATAAATCCACACCCATTTTAATTGAATTTAACTTTTCAAATGAAAGACCGATTGATTGTGGCCACAATCAATTGAACTTAACCATGCAAGATGAAAAGACCAATTAGTAATAAATTTTTAAATTTAATCCAAAGTATGCAACATAAAACTATCACTTTGAAGAAAATCAAAAGATTTTATCCAAAAGCCTAATTGAAAATGAAGTTGAATCTATTCCCACAGATGAAAGAAAAAGCACTTATCTTTATTGATTTTGAAAAATGGTACATCCAGGTTCATGTTACAGTTGTTGATCAAATTTATCCAATCTGTTAATTGTATTATTGTTGTCCCCTTGTATTGATCTTGGTTATTTATATCAAGTCCAAAGGATGCATACAAGCTTCAGATCAATACATTTGTTCATAACTAATACCTAACCCTAAGATCGACAACTGAACTGTTACAATTAAGGAATGATAAATCATGCTTTGGAAAAAAATTAATGACCAAAAGGATTCATAATAATAATGGTCACTAAAAAATCACTTGTGATTTTCTAGAGAAATTTCAAAATAATGATTCTATGTTAAGATCATTATGGTACTTCGACCATATGTTCATCTATATGCTCTATATAAAATCTGCATGATATTAGATATTATTTGTGGTATGTTGAACAGCTTCGTCGACAAGAATCAGATCATCAATATTATCGACCACCTTCTAACATCATATATATTTGTTAATATTCTTCAACAAATGTCTACATCTGATCATCTCTCTCATTCACAAAGATTACACTATCTAATCACCAGATGTATCCATGGTATCTGTCACCTTTGAAATCTTGCATGAGAACATCAACACGTATCAAATAATATAAAAAACCCTAAGAAATATAAAATATAATTAAAATAGTAAAAATGACAAAAGAAATCCATGTCGACATTGCCACCCAATCATATCATCTTTTTGAACATCTAGGACACGTGTCAAGATCCCCCAATCCCTTGAAGGCTAAAATATGTTCAATTTTTGATCGAGGGAATGCGCCAACCATCGATAATTTACATCCTTTAACAGCCAATCACATAGCTTAGACCTATGTGGGCCCTAGACACATGCCACCATCTCACAATGCCACAATGAGTAAAGATTGTTCATCTCTACTTTGAGGCATCACGCTTGTCACAGATCTATCTTTGTTTGACTGCAGATCTTCATCCTTCCTTTCTTAAGACTTGATCACCTTTTTTAGCTTGGTCAAAACACTGTCGTCGATCTTACCCATGTGCTAAAAGGTTAGAGTTTTCATAACTCATACTTTAATATGCTTTAGGAATGACTTGCACCTTCATCATCCTACTCGACCAATCAAAAATTGCCAACTGTACCCTTGTTGACCCATTGTCTCAAACTTCAGCAGGCCCAAAACATGTGTCCCTCTGTCACATTCCCATGAAGACTAAAGGTAATGCATCTCTGATTTGAGGGATAGCGCTAGCCATAGATTAGATCTGATCTTTATTGAAGATTAACCGTAAATCTTCCCTGTTTCATTGCTTAGAATAGGTGGGTCCCAGACACATGGCAATCGATCGTAATCCCTTGACAAGTAAAGACCGTTTTCATTCTGATCGCGGAAACATTTTGATCGTTGGATCTAAGATGATATGCTTGATGTTTTATTTTCTTTGACCCCACCCAACCGAGATCTTATAAGACACATGTCAGCAATTTGTGATTCCATGATGGGTAAAGGACATTCATCTTTTGATCGTGGGATCACAACAACTGTTGATCTAGTCTAAAGATTAATTCACTGAACAAGTTTGCGAAAGAATAAAATAATGAAAAAAGCCCACGGAAATACATGCAATGTTTAGATTTATGAATTTGAATATGAAAAAGAACCTAAAGGTAAAATATTAAATAAATAATATCAACAAAGGAATAAAATAAAATACTTCCCTGAGCTATTAATATGTGAATTTGCCTTGTAAATTTGGGTTCCACCAGGGTCTATATTTACACTAGTGATCTATGTATCGATATAATAATTTTGTTATCAAGGGTTACATTATTATTTTATTTATTTCATATTATTTTCATAACATATAAATACATTATATGTTTTGTATTTTCTTATGAAAATGTACATGATTCATTTTTCATATTTTTATTTTTAGTGTGCAATTATAATTCATGCATTATTTTTTTTCTATATTATACTTCCTTACATTATATGTATATAAGTTGTTCTAAGAGTATATGTTATCATTAAAATTCATATAAGTGAGATTTTAAGCAGTGATATATGTTATATGAGATTAGTCACCATCTACAAATAGAGCTTTATTACATAGAAGTATTTATTTCTAGGTATCACCCTGTATAGTTCTAAAAAGTTAGCACCCATAATTGGAAGTCTTTTAAGACCTATTGACCCCATTTTGGTGATTTTGAGATATGACTATCGGTTATGCCTACTTTTCCTCTTTTCCCGGCTTCTTTTCCACATTCCCCAATGGGTCTTCACCCTGCCCAAGGCACTTTTACCTAGCGGTAAGGTCAAAATTTGACTTCACCCCCTATGGGTCTACCTTTTTTGGGTCCGTATCCCAATGTCAGGACCCTTCTCCTATGTCTTTTTCATTTCCTTTTCTAGGTCATCTTGTCTACATTTGAATCTCAAAATGAGTATAAAAGGATGCTCTATCCACTCATTTTGCAACCAATATAAGAAACCAAAATTAACAAGCAATTGTGCCAAGATTATGCAAGCATAAGCATTGCATCATTCAAGTGGTGAAGGCAAGTCATACATCCAATGTCTCCAAGTCTTCTTCCTAGATCCATTCAATAAATTCAATCTCCTTCCTTTGATGCAAGATTTCTCTCCCATGATGACCAAGTAGAGAGCTTCTCAAGCGATGCAAGGAGGTTTCTTCTTCAAGTGACATAACTACATTCATGGTCTAGAGCTGGTGATTATGGATCTCATGCATTGGTGAGGACATACTTGATCTTCCTACATCTCCATTCCAAGTTCAAATGCAAGCATCTTCATGAATTTGTGTGATTTCTACATTCGTTCATGAGGGTTTACACAAGGTGAATCAAACATTTAACTTTCTTTCCTTTTCATATATGCATTTTACTTATCAATTTCAAGGTTTATTCCTAAATTGGGGCTTGACCAAGGCAAGCCCCTTTCCACAAAAATTTCCTTCTTTCTGTGTGTAGGAACAAGTTTCGCGATTTGCGGAGTTGGATTCAGGCATCTTTGGATTCATCTCAGAGATCAAAATTAGAAAGTACATAGTCTCTAATAGAGGGGTGCATTTGAATCTCAACTTGTACTTGAAAAGTCTACTTCTTCCTTAGACTCTCATAATTTTGCATTTGGAAGTTACAGGTGTGAGGGTCCCAGATCCAGAACGGTTTCAGTCTGTAACCTCGCGGTGGCTAGAAATTGCAGTTTCAAGGTTCATAACCTCCTAATTCATTTCAAGGTGCAAAAAAAATTCTCCAATCTTGCATTTACTTTCAGATCTATCATTTCAATAGTAATCCTTAGTTACTTTTCATATCTACACTTGTTCATTAATCAATTAGTCAAATTCATTAAATCCATAATAGAGAAAATAGGTCTTATTCTCCTTCCTTTGCATCTAGGTTTTTCATTTGCATCCCTTCATCTTGGGTTATTCTAATCAAGCTTAGATATAAAGAGGATGGGTTTGCCTATTTCCCACAATTTTATATCAATATTTTGGTGAGTGATCTCTACCTTAGCATTGCTCACCATTTTCTCCTATACACATCTTATATATAATTGTTAAATATAAAGTAAAATAATATCTCATATTACACTCTTTGATTTTTAGTCTTTATTATTTTTTTTAGCATACATTTTAATTTTAGCATATATATTTGTTCCCGGCATCTTCAATAATGGCTTATAAATAAGATTTCACATCAAACTACTAGTTGTGTTGTGCTTGTATTTTTTTTGGTTTATTTTTGCAAAAAATTTGTTCAAAATTGCTAAAGAAAGGCATTCTTAATTCTAAGGTTTTAAAGTATTCATATTATATGATTTTTATTTTGGATTCAAATATTCCTTTACATCTAATGTTGTGTCATGTTACACGTGTTTTCTATGAATACTTTGGTTCATGTTTCTTGAATCTTTGGAGTATTTTCAACAAAATTTTAGAATTTTAGTGAATTGATTCTGGTATGGTATCAAAACGCTTTGTCAATGAACATAACTCCCTTCACTTTTATCTAAATGTGTAGACAAGACAAGTAATATCTTTCAAGATGGAATATTTTGAGTAATGTCATATTTTGTAGCTTCATATTTTTTAAGTCTCTTGTATGTATCATTTTTTTGACTGAAGGATTTTTCTTTGCAGTCTAGGTGGCTTCAAATCATTTCAATCTATACTACAAATAGATAAAATGAATAAAATAAAGTTTTTGCAATGGATAATGTCAATATAACCGACTTCAAATTTCATCAATAATTCTTATAACATATATTTTACACATAAATGATCTAAATGTATATAAATTTAAATTATTATATATTATTACAATAGATTTAAAATTTACCTTTAATCTTATATCAAAGCATTCTTTGACAAATATGTCACTACTTGGAACCCTCACTCTAAATTTGAAATAGGAAATATGATACATAGAACTCCAACCGATGATCCATGCCTACTAAAAACATTTGAAATATTTTTTGGAATTGGTTTATGTTGTAGTTGTTGGCATTCATGTTTTGTCACTGATGTCAACATATGTTTCTGATGAGACAGAACAGGTTGGTTATTATTGTTGCTTAGATGACTGATAGAAGTGTATAGGTACTGTATGGATGATTAAGAGAATGAAAAGATGAGGATGTGTACAATGATGTGTTTTGATCTTATGTATAAATTCGCATGGCTTAATTTTGTAGATATGGTATGTTATAGTTGTTTTAGTGAAGACTAGGTACTGACAGTGTCAATGAACTGTGATAGAGTTAGTCTCTAAGTTTTGAGGATAACTTGCGTGCGATATCGATTCATGTTACACGAGATTTGGGAATGGAAGAATTTATGTTGAGGAATTTTTTTTATGATTCTTGGGTAGCAAGACTCTTGGTGACGCCAGTTGTGGTGTGTGTTCTAGAGAAGACCTATTTGGGACCGACTTCAATGATGAAGCATGTATTATGGACAACGAGCGTGGATTATATACCTTGGATTATATTTGATGGATTTTAATTGATGTTTACTTGTTATAGGTACCGTGTGTATCTTAGAAATGGGTTATATAATTATTTTTGCATTGGGTAAGTATTAATTGGCTGACCTAATTACTTATTGTAAACCTGTATAAAAGAAAGTTGTCGACATAAGCGAATATGCAAACCTCACATGCGAAAAGGATTTTTACCTTCCAAAAAAGGCAGATTAATATTGGTTTGTTCCACTTTAATGTTACAAAGAATGCTAACTCTTTCAGCAAGACAAAATCTAGGGTAAAATAGCCCAATTCGGGTACAGAGGATGCTAAGCAGCAAGGCAAAAAAGAGGTATTTTCAAGTTACTGCTATAACTATTATATTTATGGCCATAAGAAGAAGGATTGTAGAAAACCAGTGCAGCCTCACCCTACGTATGACCATCTTAAGGAATTCATAGCTAAACGGAAGAAATTAGCGGATCAAAATGTAGATTTGGAATTGCTTGCATTATTCAGCCGAGTAAAACCAAATCCCTCCATTATTGTTTTAGCTCCAATTAAATGTTCCCCTGCAAACCCTAATGAAGCACCACAATCAGAAAAGCAAGATATTGCATCTAAGGAAGAAAAACAAAAAGATATTACTAGGGTTGTAAAGCCCGATTCCAATTCCAGGGCTAATATTGTAATCCCTAAGCAAAATATGGATGTTATGCTGAAAGTTTTCTCAGTACAAATATTGGATAGACAAATAAATATTTTTGCACAAACAAAATATGCGAAAAGTGCCAGAGGCAATAGGGTTGCCAAAGTGGGAAGACCTGAGCGTTATTGCAGAACCTATGAACCCCTATCTGCAAAGGGGGAAGGCAGGACCTTACCTACTCAAGCACCTCCCGTCTGCACAACGAAGAACAATTTCACTTGGAAAATGGTAAAAAACAAGAAAAAAGTTAACAGGTATCAGCAATTCCATAGTCCTTTTACTTTATCTATAAATAATTCCTTTGATGTACTTAAAGAGGAAGATAATGGCAAAATGAAATACTCTCCCCCCCACAAAAGGAATGGGACCTTTGTGGATAAGGGCTATACGGCAGGATAGAATAAGATGGATGCACTCCATACTAAAGCCTCAAAGCCCTACCCTCATCTCACAAAGATCCCACCCTTTTCTGGAGGGAATTCTAATCAAAATGGCATATCTCTTAGTTGTGATGCACAAATGACTAACAATTCAAATTATAGCCCTCCCCACCGTAGATGGTTGGAGAGGCAATCAGCAACTATTGTTAGTAAAATAGGAGTAATCGTGATTTGTATAATGATAAGAATAATCTTGGTTCTCATGAAGCTTCAAAGTCTACAGCTTATATGCCACCTCATAGGCGAGTTATCCATCAGAAAATTGGTAAGGCTAATCTTATCCGCCATCATGATACTATTACTTTGGATAATGATATCTTTATGTAGCAACAAAAGTACTTAGCAGAGATGGGGGTAATCTATTTCTGGAAGGGCACGGGAATACCTGTTAATGATTTGATAGCAGAATTATCATTAATAGTACCAAGGGAGGTAAGTATAGCTCACCTTATGGATTATTTCATTTACATAGATTGTAAAAAAAAAGGAACTGAAAAACAACATTATGAATAAAAAGGACATTAAATTTAGGAACATATATTTCTCTTGGTTTGATTGGATACCATTATTCAATCCTATGCACTTAAAATATTTTAGAGTAGAAAAGGTAGTCTCTTTAAATAACCTGCCCCTGGAGTTATCAAGCAAGGAAAACATTAGTATGATAGGTAATAAAGTTGGAAAATTCATAAGGATCGTTGAACCAACACCCACTCTAGTTGACAAAACTATAATCGTGGAAATGGACTTTCACCAAAAATGCATTCCTCCCATTCTACTAAACTTTGGTTATAATTTTGTTATAATTAATCCTATAATTCTTAAGAATTTTATAGAAGTTAAAGCTAATTCTCAAAAGCCAAGCAAAAACATAAACTTATTAACCCAACTTGATAAATAAATGGAGGTTGAGTTCTGCAAGGACATAGGTGGCTTCTATATTAATCCTATTTAAGAAACAGGCTCTAGTTAGGCCCTCTTCCCATTACCAACTGACACTTGTCTACTTAACATGTTATCTACACATCCACAGAATAAGGAGGAGATCCCTATCTCCCTCGATACCTCTAAATCGGGGTAGGATATAGATAAAAATTTGAGCATAACTATCCATAATAATAAAGGTATTGTCGAAAACATGGTAATTAATATTACTCCTATTTCCCCTCAGGCTCATAGTAACACAATCAGATTGCCACAGATAGGTACATTTCCTGCAGATATTCAGAAAGATAATTTAGTTAAGAATTCTATTAACTTACCTATTAAAGTCCTAGATAACCCTCAAAACATTGAAGCTTTATTTCCAAGCAGTGATAACATATTAAGCATTAGGGGTGAGTCTAATAATAAGGAAATTGAACCAGCATTTACAGAGATAGAAGAAAATATTAGAACCTATATACAACTTGAAGAAAACAGGACTGATGGTCAAACTGAACAATCTAGGATACATGTATGTGCTAATATAGTAGAATTAGTAGATCAGGTAAATAAAAAGGAAGAGTAGGTAAATCAAATCATTAATTATTTAGGAGAGACACTAACTGATGAATCAATGGATTTGTTTCTAAATGAGATCTGTGATTTTGATGAATTAAAAGTTCAAAAAGAAATCCTAATCAAATAGATTCAAGAATGTATTAAAGAAGTAAAGATGAGGGCATTAGATTCCTAGGTAAGGAAGTAACAGAAAATGAACAGAAAAGTAAAAATATAATTAAAAATGATCATACCACTAAAGAGGGGACAGTACAAGTTGTTTCAATACCTCCAAAAATAGAAGCCTTAAATTTGGAGCTACCAGGGAGAACGAAAGATATTATAGAAATATTTGGTAAGGAGATTATAGATAGAATAGAACCCTTAGCTCATACAATTAATGAACAAAAAAGCCCAGATAATCGGGCTAATTCAATAATAGGGTCCCATGAAGACTCAACATTGGTTAAAGAAGCAATAGAAGGTCTCTTCGGAATTACAAATAAAAATAGAGAATTGGGCATAGCCTTGACCAGAGGTAGCCTAAGCACCCCTAATATTAATAAACTTAAAAAGAAAAGAGGCAGGAAATCAGCTGTAGAACTAAGATCCCTAGATGGTAAGGTAGGCAATCAAAAAAAGATAGCTGACATTCTGAACGCGGGGAAGGGGAAGCTCCTTCCCAAGGAGAAATGAAAGTCACTACTTGTAATGTTAGGGGTATAAATGCCCCTAACAAACAAAGATTAATCAAAAGATACTTAAAAAACTTCGAGTCTGAAATCATTCTTCTACAGGAAACTAAGCTTAACAAAGAGGAAAGCTCTAAATTTAGTAAAAGATTATGCATCTGGAAGTCAGAATATGCTTGATTAGCAGGACACTCAGGTGGTCTTGCTATCCTATGGGACCCTCGTAAAGTGGTGGCTACACCCTCCCTTACTAATGATAACTGGATGTCACTAACAATTAAAAACCTAAAATCAGATTTAAAATTTTACCTGATCAATGTATATGGGCCTATTCCTAATGAAGGGAAAAGAAGAGTATGGCAGGAGATACAAGTCCTTTTAATGAATAATCGAGAACATCCCTTTGTTATTGGAGGAGATTTCAATGCTATTTTATCTCTTGAAGAAAAGTATGGGGGATCTCAATATATATCACAAGCCCATAAAGATTTCAGCAAATGGGCAGCGGATAATCATTTAATAAGCATCAATACAATTAATGGAGTTTACACATGGAATAACAGATGAGTTGGACTCAGTTACATAGCAGAAAAGTTAGATAGATTCTTTATTAGAACAAACTCTGATAACTTTAATCATTTAGTCAATGCATAGATCCTCCTAGAAGCAGGATCGGATCATTTTCCTGTTAGGATTACCATTACAGAGAATTCCAAACCATTGAGAAATATGTTTAAGTTCGAATTTATGTGGTTCCAAAATCCTGAATTCATAAACCTCTTAGAGGATTGGTGGAAACATATCTCGGTTAAAGGATCAAAAATGTTCTGCTTAATCGCAAAGCTAAAAATCATCAAAAATAAGGCTTTAGAGTGGAATAAGAACAACTTTAATAATATATTCAAAGAGAAAACTCAATTAGAAAAAGAAATAACTGATCTAAACAATATAGTAATAGAACTGTTAGAGTAATTTAGCAATTGCTCTTTAGTGCTTAAGTTTCACTTAGGCAGTTTCTTTAGTCTTAGGAAAGTTTCTATTTCCTAGCAGTTGCCCTTTCTAGGGTTTCGGCATCCTTTATAAGGATTGTCATCTTTGTATTTCAAAAGG
>MU224937.1:1195768-1208876 GCA_018584345.1 Thuja plicata | reverse complement strand
GTCAGAACCGACAGTCAGTTAAAGAACCCACAAATTGTGGATCTGATTTTTACACGATGGATAAAACAATGTAATTCTATTTATAGAGTTTTTATTTGTTTTAAATCATAACTTGAGGGTCAAGCAATCTTTATGTAAATGTTTTAATGCATCCCAACGGATCTAAAACGTATCTAACTAAAGATCAAGGTCAAGTTGTAAACCTTGGATCTAGAGTTAACTTGTGATGCATGATTCAAGAATTGAGCCTAATTTAGTATAAATAGATGTTCAAACTCAATTGTGAAAACATGAATTCTTTATTATTGATAGCCATGAAGAGCATCTGAGGAGCAAAAGGAAGAATTCATACAAAGGTCAGAAACATAATACATCAGTTGTCAAGAACACATAGAGGCTACCGACGAGCAGATAAAGGTATTATTCAATCATGGAAGGATGATTACTTATATGTATGAAGCTTTATAGGATTTGTTATCAGCAATTGAAGATTGCATATATCATTAGATCAAAGACTTATGTAGTTGCATTCTAACAAGTGCATCACATCTAAAATCCTTTTGTAGAAGGTGGACTTAACCGTTCTTTACAAATCTCTTAACAGAGTGCACACTTAACAGTGTTGCTAAAGCTTCAAACGAAGTAGATCTTAACAGATCTCCACTGTAATACTCCTAATAGGGTAGGTCATCAGAAGTGACCAATTGTAAGCCTTAACCGGCCCCTTCTTATCTGCAGATAGTGAAGTCTTGTGGGTAAAAATCCCCACCACAGTTTTTACTTCCTAATAGGACTTTTCTGCGATATCATATCTTGTGTTATGTGTTATCTATTTTCATGAATGTTCTGTTATGGTTACATACTAAAAGAAATTATGATATGATTGCATATGCATAAAGAAAGATGAATAGATAGATAAGATAATTTACAAACTAATGATCAAGGGTTAATGGGCTAACCAAGAAAAGTTTTAGAGGTACTGATTCACCCCTCCCCTCTCAGTACATCATCTCAATATAATTCCAACACCTAATTCATACCATAACAGGATTTGACAATACTGGTGTAGTACATGTTGGTGAGTAGAACACTAAGAAGATGGTAGAAACCCTAACGCATTCGCAGTGGGACAGGAGAGTGATGAAGGTAAACGATGTATTCCAATAGGATGTAAGATTGTTTAATATGATTTTAGGCTATAAACTCCATTATAGCAGCGGACTCAATTCTGTATCAGCAGGAGTAATCTTAATGGCTTATAAGATGGTCAAGGAAAACATCAAGTACAATCTTTGCGAAGTCTTAACACAATAATTCTTGGAGAATGTAAGGCAGAATAAGAAGGATAAATTGAAAGGATTCAGATTTGGATCTTTGTTGATACACATGTACATTCACATTATTCACAAATTTCCTGGTATGCACCCTAAGGCATGGAAAGATAGTATACTTACTAGCATTCAAATTTCTCAGAGTTATAAGAGACAGAATAGCACTTGGGTAGATGGTGAACTGTTTGGTATGATCAAAATCCTACATAGAGATGAAGGCAAGGGAGAGAATTCATGAGGCAGTGGTAAAAAAAATACAAGGACTCAATCTATTTCATGGTTGAAACTGATTGTTTATGCTTTGAGGCAGTTATTCCTAGAAAGAAGTGGTGATATCCACTGGGCTATGAGGTTAGTTCTGAAGTTTTGATTATGCAAGTAGAACACATCTTGGCTTCAGAAGTTGATTCATCAGAGGAGAGATGGGGTACTTATGAGGAGAAGTCTGCAAAGACTAGGGAGGAACATACTATAGCATCAAGGAAGAGGAAAGTAGAAAATATAATTGATGACTGTGCAGCCAAGGCAGGTATATCTAAAGATGAAATGAAAGAAGTTAGGAGGAAGATGACTGAGAGAGCTTCTGGGTTGGCAAGCACTGCTCCTGCAACCCTTCCACCTCCAGAAGATGCGAAGATAATCAATCCACTTTCCACTGTGATTGGTGTATCTACACCTTCACCACCTCAGCATACATCGCAGGTAGAGACAACAAAGCAAGTACCTAGAAGAAACACAAGGTCAACTAAACTAGACTCGCCTCCTAAGAAACAGAGGACAGAAGGAGAAGAGAAGAAAGTTGAAGAAAAGGCCACTAATGTAAGAAAACTTTGGAAGTCATATATGAAAATGCTAGAGAAGAGAGTAATTGAGCAAGGGAATCTTGTTTCACTAAAAAATAATATGACAGGTATGAGAGATCTGACAAACTTCTGATTGAAGACATAGTGATTAAACATTTACTTGTTTTTAAGAAGAACTTGTTAGAAATAGAAGGTAGTATACCTAAGGAGTTATATGAGAAATTGGAGATAAGGAAGCAATTAGCATAGAAGGAAGATGAAGGTGGAGAGGATGATGAGTGAAATCAAACCATTATTGAGAACCAAGACAGGATTAGTGAAGATAATGGGAAGGAGATATGATGAAGTAACTGAGACATAGAAAGCTATAGAAAAGGTATTGATGGGAACTGAAACTGAGGACATCTTGCCACCTAAGGCTCCTAAGCCCAAATCTATTGAGAAAGGTGAATCATCAAAGAGAGTTGTAATGAACCTTGATAAATCATTGAGCAAAGATGCTAGTCAGTATGTAAGCACTGTGAAGCAACCATATTTCTATGTTTCTGGTGTGCCTGTGTCATTGGACACTTTGCAGGATGTGAATGACCCCTTTGTGCAGGATACAAACATTGAAGGAATCAGTGACAAGGATATGACAGAGAAAGAAAACATTTATGAAACAGTGAAAGATATAGTGATTAAGGTTGAAGTGAAATAAGAAATTGTTACATATGATTCTTCACCTTTATTGTTGGCAAGTGGAGACAAGGCTTTGAGCACTGATGTTGAGAACATGGATGTGGATGAGTTGATGAAGTTATCCTACATCGCATTTGCTAAAGCTAAGGAAAGATTTGAGAAGAAAGGAGAGAAGAAGGCTAAGGTAATGACAAGAGCAGTTGACACTTTGAATAAACTAGTTCCAGCACCTATTGTTTTTCAAGGAAAAGATTATGCAGAGAAATTGATCAAGGCGCTAGATGACTTTGACAGACACTATGAGTCATTAGAGAAGATCAATGAAGAGAAGGCTGAGAAGAAATATCTCGCAAAGAAATTGGAGGAAGTGTGCAAGTCTATTTCATGGGACTTGGGCATACTGAACAAGACTGCATCAGAGGCCAAAAGTTGTGTCACACAAGGAAGGAAGTTATACAGTTACTGTATCAACCCTATCAAACATATCAAGAACATTGAGGACATAGTAGCGAACGATAGAACTACTCTGGATAAGTTGATGGACAATTGTGAGACCTCCTCACAATCTGTATTGGAGATAGACACAGAGGTATCCAAAATTTTGGACAAACTGAGTGTACTTGATACACAAAGAGGGAGAGTTATGGAAAGGTTTGGTTTGCAGAAGAGTCTAATCACTCCTAAGCTATCAATTCTTGAGGTCCATATCTCTGACATGGAGAAGACAGGAGAGGCCCTTACAACTAATATGCCTACTCACCTAAAGGCAGCATAGACTTCTTCATTTGCACTGAATGGGCTGATTCATGTGAGTCAAATTTTGGTGAAGACCTGGACAGAGGAAGTGAAGATCTTGGAAGACTCTTTCCGAGATGTACTAAAGATGGTCTAATTTTCTGGTAAGCAGTGGTACAATTTTGGTATATTCTACATTTTTGTTTACCTTTTCCATTGATGTCAAAGGGGGAGAAGAGAAAAGATGAAAAATGTATAGATAATTGTAGAGTAAAGGATATAAAGGGATATCTTTTTGGTATTGACACAGTCATTTTTCACTAATTATTGCCATCAATGCCAAAGGGAGAGATTGTTGGCAGGTGATGCATTTTGGAGTGATATGGGACACTTGAGGGTTTTCATTTATGGCAACACATCTAGTATGGTGATCTCTTGGAGTTGTTTACAATTTTGGAGATGCAGATTGTAAAATGACTAAGTACAGTGAATAGAAATACAGAGTATAGCAATACAGTTTTGGACAGCGAAGATAGTATATGATGAATGATGACATGCAAGCTTAGAGGAAGACATTTTGGGGTATGTATGGCCTTCTGTTAAGGTCGCTTGACTTTTGGTGTTGATTGCAGTAAGTTACAATATTTTGAAGACTTGCTAAGACAGAGTAACAGAGATACAGGGCAGATGAATAGTCGTGATAATTTAAGGGAGTATGACATGGAATCCAATTGTGCTAAGTTGGATTGGGATTGTGGATTACCTATGCTTTGGTAGTATAAGGTCGCCGACTGAATAATGTAATACATTATATATATATATATATATATATATGAAGAGATTTTTTGTAAAGCGAAGTGTGATAGTGATGAGATGATATGAAGCAGATGGAATGCATGAATGCATTGTGATGTTAGACAGATGCGAGCTACAACTGGAACTATCTAAGCATAGTTGATGCTTGTGTTGTTCATTTCTGAGATTGATTGTAACAAAACTATTTTTTATTGTAAGAGCACTGTCCTCGGTATACCTTTAACATGGTTTTTGTATTCCCCTAACAGGGAAATGTGCTAATGTAATATTCAGCTCCTAACAGGGCTAGGTCTCCTAACAGGGACATTATACTTTTAGTACATATTTGTGGGTACCATCCCCATAGGGGTTTTCCCTTGGCCATGTTTCCTCGACAACAATTCATGGTGTTATGAGTTATGTGTTATGTGCTTATGTTCTTTTCATTCCAGTAATTATATGGTTAAGTTGGAATTTATTAAGTTCATGTTTAAAGTGTTGTAATACTGATTCACCCCCCTCTCAGTATTACTTAATCCTAACAGGTTTTACAATTAGTGGATAATGGGGTGGCTTGTAGAGAAGTAGCACCATGGTTCCAACATAATAACCATCTCACTTCACCTAAGGACTAATGAGATTACTCTTGTACAAAACCTATTCTCCTTGTCGCCATGAGTATAAAATACCTATTAGCATTTGAAGGTTTCCAAGTGTGTTGTATTAGGTTTTTCTTGTTTCATTTTTGTACTTTTACATTCCTAAATATGTTTAAATTTTGGATCGTTTAATAGATTCTAGCTATTATAATGAGCTTGTTTAACTTCATGTTTTAGTGCTTCTAATCAACATTTTTATTGCGTTTTTTAATTTCTTGTCAATTTTTTCTTCCTGCAAGAATGTGTTTTACTATTGAGAAATTGTAGCAATACTAAACTCATGTAGTCAATTTACTTCCTCCAAGACAAATTTAAGGCCCTTGCGTGATATGATTATATTAATCCTGTTGTACTTTAAATGTAAAGCATTTGGGTTGAATTATTAAGTCTTTTTCAAGATATTTAATTTAAGTTAAGAATTACCTAGGTATTGTTGATACAAGCTTTTCAAATGAAATTTGATTGATGCAAATTTATTTGTCACACAAACACATATTTATGTTAAAAATGAACAAAAATAATAGAAATGGTTGTGACAACAAAAAGGGGGGAATTAAAAGAAAATGGAAAAGGACAAGAGGAGAGAAGATGTGATGTCAAGTGCTATTGTTGATAGGAAGGAAATTGTCCAAATTTTTCTCTATGCTACAGACGGTTCTGAAGGATTTGTAGTAGGTATTATTGGTATTTTGAACAACAAATTTATAGTTTAGCCTAGGGCACCATAATGGCTTATCGTGGTCTCTGTTCGGAGACATTACCTAGCAAGAGACTTAGAATTTTTATGTCCACTTTGTTGCAACACATGACTATGCTAGGTGTCTAAATTTCAACTTGAACGTACACTTCTCGGGGCCAATCTTTCCTACTTTCATAACCTTCATTGCTTTGCATTTGAGAGGTCATCTTCCTCTTATTTTACTTCCACTTTTGGTGCCAAATATATGTTGAAAACACCCTTATTAACTTAGATTTGTTAATTTTCATTCTTGGTCTAGATGCCTCAAGTAAGTTGAAGATGTGCATTGTTTTGTTAATTTTATGTTGTTGGTTTTACACTTGAAAGTTGGATTCCTAGGAATGAAATGATGATGCATTTTGGTATGGGATCAAAGAAGAAACTTATTCCTCTTTTAAATTTTGATATTTTCATTTTTCTTTCCAATCTTTTGATTGTGAATCAATGTGAACATGCTATGCTCCTTAGAAGACAATATTTAGGATGCTTCCACATTACTCTTGAATATTGTATTTCTTACAAATCTTTATCTCAAATCTTGTTATGTATTGTATTTACTATCGAATTATACTCAAAACATATCATGCCTAAACAACAGACAATAAAACCATGTTCACTTACTCTCAAGGAATGAGTAATTAGTTCATTCGATTATGTTACCCTCGATTTTTTAAATCTAACCTTATTAATTTTAAAAAAGTGTTAACAGCTCCTAATTTATTATTCACCTTATACAATAAACTTGTAAGTATCGTTACTTCAAAAAAAAATCTTGTAGACCCTTCTTAAGGGCGTTCAAGTTTTTTTTTTTATTGTTGATTTTTTTAATCTTAGATTATACTATAGTGTAGGGGTTTGGTTACATTATTTAAAATGAGGTTGATTCAATCTTGTAAGATATGCTTATTATTTTGTGAAGTTAAATATACATTAAAATTAACTTAACTATATTCGAGCCTTTTCCTTATTTCATACTATGATTACTCCTTTGGATCATTAATCATTGCAATTTTGTGAGAAATTGTGTATTTTTCAATTAAGACCTTGAAATTTTGTAGTGTCAAGAGATTGTTGTGTTAACACATTCTCCAAATCCATGGATTGAGAGATGAATGTGCTCACATGGATTATTTGTGTCATAGATTGGTGTGTAGTTCCTATGTGTAACCAAGTTTGTGTTAGATCTAAATTTAGAATCCACTTTTGAGCCTTGTGCATCCTTAGTATGGTTTTTGTATTGGTGACAACTCGTGTGGATGCTTGACTGGTGAATGTGTATGCTAATCCATAACTTTCCCCTGTGCTAGAGGGATGCTTATAGCAACATGGTGCTCCCACATATGCTCAATGATGCTATTACAACGGACAAGTAGCTAGTTTTTCCAATCATTAATCTTGGACTATGTTATGATCATTTGCCATGTGGAGCTTGGTAAAAGCTTCATGAATTATTTATTTCAATAAATTAAAGCTATTAGATTTTCACAATCCATAAGAATTATGTTGTAGTTTCTAGATTCGATCGTGTAAGAAATTTTTGAACATCAACATTTTGAAATCACACTTGATCCGTCATCAAGATGTAAGAGAGTAACGAGAGAAGAAAGATGATGATAGATCACAAAGCGTGATACAAAATGTTGATTTTCAAAAAAGCTTACACAATCGAATCCAGAAACTACAACATAATATTTATTTTAACTTACAAATGTAGTATTAACTCATTTATTTTATTATAGATAATATTTCAAAATGGTGTTTTGTCAATTGTACAATGAGCTTATGATCAATTTATATATATTCAAAAAATCATTTCCTATAACGCAATTATTTATAAGTAGATTTGCATTATCAAGTGAAGTGTAGAATGTAGGATGTGGATTCCATGTTTTCTAATTTAATCTTTCATTCAATTTATTTAATTGTTCTACATAAATGTGTTAATCAGTGCTAGTAAATCTCTTAACACATTTCTAGGTTTTATTATGCTTAATGTAATATAGTTCCCTATCATTTTGAATTTTGAAGGTTGTTAAGAAATGAGCAAGTGATCAAACTATTTTCTGTATACTACTTTTAAATAGCACTACATTCCATCAAAACAATCAGCTCATGCATTTGTGTGCCTCTACATACCTCACCATATCCACTACCATTATGGAATTACACTCATGTTTCTTACCATTATGGAATTACACTCATGTTTCTTTAAAAATCCTAATGGTGGGATCCAATTATTTAGAAATTGATGTGCATTATCAACAAAATTTTAAAAATCAATGTTTTCTCATTCAATCTTAAATTGATCCATGTCATTCTTCTACTAAAACATATTCGTTGGTGTTAGTAAATCTCTTTAAACTACTTCTAGGTTTTATCATGCTTAATGATATCTTTCCCTATCATTTCAAAATTTGAAGTTATATTAAGAAATGAAGGTGTTAGTAAATCTCTTTAAACTACTTTTAGGTTTTATCTTGCTTAATGATATATTTCCCTATCATTTCAAAATTTGAAGTTATATTAAGAAATGAAGAAAAGGACTTTTTTTTTTACTATGCAAAACTATTTTCTTTGAGTTACCTTTATTTAGCCTAATATTCTGTCAAAATAGTTAGCTTGGGCATGTGTGACTTCTCATACCTCACCATATACACTTCATTATGGAATTACATTTTCTTTTAATGATTAAACAAATGTTTCTTTTAAAGAAATTAATTTAGTGCTTGTGGCAGAATTAATTGATGCCTTAATTGTTAGTATTTGTTGCTGACAAAAAATTTAGTAGATTAAGAATATGGGTTTTGTGGATAAGATATAATAGGATATAATAGTTCCATAAAAAGTATCGATAGTAATGTGTATATGAAAAAAACATTCCCCTTTGCAATCAGATTGATCTCTCAATAAGAGATGTGATAAAATGAGATTCATTCGATTAGCAATGTGTATATAAAATGAGATTCATTCGATTAGTAATGTGTAAATGAAAAAAAGATTGATATCTTAATAAGAGGTGATGTGATAAAATGAAATGCATAGCTGCTGAAATTATCTTCCAACCTTTTATCCATATGTTGAATGGCTATTGTATAAATGATAAGCAATGATTATTTCCTTATGATGTCACTTAGATAATTAGAATTTAAAAGAACCTATTTATGTGACTCTTACATCATACTAAATCATGAAAGGTATTATGTGCTCATGCTTTGCGGTGGATTGGATTAATAAATATTTATGTTCTTTCCTATTATTGTGGTGTTCTATCATGAACATGTAAGTTTTAGGTGTTTTATAGTGATTTATATCACGTGGAAGTTTTAGATGTTATGTAAGTTTTAGGTGATTTATAGTGATTTATATCACGTGGAAGTTTTAGGTGTTATGTAGTAATTTATATCACCTTTCCTTCTTATAATATGCCACTAAATTGTTATGAATAAAAACACTTGAATAGGTTGTACACACTAACCTTCCTTCTACATTTCATCTATGGGAAGGGAGAAAATGAATAGACCTCGGAGTGGAACTAGGAAGATACTAATTATTGACTTTCACGAGGCCTTCTCTTGTTTTCTCTTGTTTTTTATATTATTGTCGACGCTTCCAATCTCAAAGCTCTCTGCTCTCTTGTGGGTGTAATGACTGAATGACTTTAATGTCGTTTATAACTTTAATGTCGTTTATAAGACTAAATAGTCCAAGGGACCAAAGAATAATATCTTTAAACGATCTTCTGCTATGAATTTTAACTAAAAAGTTGGCAGTCATGTTAATTTATATTCATCAAACAAATGGTGCATATTGTCAGCCTTCAACTTGTCTTCTTAATGGGTAATGCTTCAAAACCTATATACATTAGATCTTAGTTTGATCAAAACCAAACAAATGGTGCATATTGCCAACCTTCAACTTGCCTTCGTAATGAGTAATTATTCAAAACTTGCCTTTCATAATGAGTAATTATTCAAAATCTATATATATTAGCTCTTAGTTTGATCAAAATCAATAAGGGCGCTAAGTTGTAAGAAAATTATGTACATATTACTACTCCTAACCTTGCTTAGAGGTATATTAGGTATCATGTGAGTTGCTAGGAACGGTAACGAATTAATGGTTGCAGTAAAAATGCAATTGCTTAGGATCCTTCTGCTAATATTAAAGATTGTAATTTGACCACTAATTTCACTTCATTTCACTTTACCTCAATCAATGAACTAAATAATTGAATTGGTTGTTGTCATAATTTTGTAATGTTGTCATAATTTTGTAATAATTCTTCCTTTATCATAGGTGTTTTCCCACACAATGAATGCATGTTGTCTAGAAGATATTGTTGATATTATTCCCTTTTTTGTATTTGTCCTTTTGTGAAACCTCCTGGTAGATTGTATTACTTTAATCAACTAAGTTGATTACTGCTATTGCCTTGTCCTTTCTTCATCTACAGATTCTTCTCCCTTGTATGGTGGTGCGCTTGATTCTTCTCCCTTGTATAGTGGTGCACTTGATAGCTATGTAGAGGTTTGAATGTCACATGAGCAACCAAAATCTCCTGATATTACTATCAGGATTCAACTGTGTAGCTTTCAAGTCAAACTTATCAACCAAAACATTCTTCATAAAATGTGGTGCTGCCACATTGTTAACAGGAAATTTTCGCAGCTACTTGAGAAGGGGGATGAAGAGGGAGAATGCTAGAAGTTTGCAGGAGCCACTGAAAAAATTTACAAAGTTTTGTTGCCAAATGGCCACTAACATGTGAGATTTTCTTTTGAAATATCAATTACTAAATAAATTCCTGAAAATAGTTCGTAAAGGGTAAAAATTGTACTTCGTTAAACCATTTGGATATAAATAACTCCACAATTTGCTCTGATGCATCTGATGAGAATTTTTAGGTGTCCCCCGTGCACAGGACCCTTTATTTTAATTTCCTTATATAAGCTAAAAGAAATCTGCAATTAAGGCTGACTTAAAAACTGAATATTGGTACAAAGCAATGAGACAGTTAGAAAGGAAATGAAGAATGATAGATGTATTAATGTCCATCACGTGTGCATGGCCATAAGGATCAGTGTAAAACAAAAACCCATCATCAGTTAGTTGGAGACAGTGGGTAGCAAGGATCTAAATGAAGTATTGTTGCACGGCGACAAAACTACTGTTTCATGCTGGTGCCAGTGTCCTAACCACCAACCAACTCATGGAGTATCTATAAGGATGACTGCATAACGGCCAGTCTGCAGAATTTTTACCTGAAGAAGTTGCACAGACAAAGTAACAGAAGAGTGATGTTCTCTCTTCGACTCTCAGACATTTGAGTCATTCAGCGCACTAAGGGACACTTCCTGCACATTGAGAAAATGAAAGGCAAAGTCTCAAATCGTAGACAATGAATACAGACAAATGATATATAAGTATGAACAGTGACCAGAAGCAGAGAATGGGCTGTATAAGGAAACTATAGAATATTTATATTCTAATTGTTCTTCTTGTACTCTTTGTATCCAATCTCTGGCTATATGAAAACTACGCATGGTGGGCGATTGCCACTTCTGGTCAATTTGCCTCACATTGGGGGTTTCTAGGATATTATTATGTTAATTTTCTTGTGCTTGTTACTCAGAGTTGCTCATGATGTTGAAGTATTGTTGAAGTTTCATCTACAATATAGCATTAATTCTAGTCTCTAAGCATTGTATGACTTTAAGTTGAAGTAAATTCAAGTAGAACAGCAGTTGTGTGGTTGCAAATTTTTTCCGCGTGCTTGATAGTTTGCATGCAGATCAATATTCATACACTCTCCTTATACAATGCTAGTAAAGGGAATTGATCCGTAGCTACTACCTGTTCCCCTCGTTTATGTTAAGCTTGGTTTAATAGTAAAACACATTAAGTTGTCATTCTGCGTCTCTAAAGATGCCCCCACCTGAGAAGCCTGGATTAATGTTGGCTGCTGGTCAAATTTCAACTTGATAGATGCTTTTAGAGACATTTACCATTTTACAATGGGCATTTTCCTGACTCTTTTGCAGAAAGCAAAACTAGAAAAAAAAATTGAATAAAATTTGGTGATTTTATTTACTGCTCCACTGAAATATAGTAGAGGCATTTTAGAAGTTATGGATGACAAACGAAGTTTTCCTGTTACCCCTCCTATAACTGAAATGGAGGGGAAACGTGTTCCACTTGAAACCAGTGTGAATTTCAAGGGCAGGGGAAAACGTTTCAGTGCATGATGAAAATTTTCCCAAATTTTGCAGACAGCTTGGGAAATATTATTAAATTAATGTTTGAAAATCAAAATACAAAAAACCAACACTTAGATCCATGATCCATGATCCACCACTGGTCCATGGGTTGGAAAAACTTATAAATGTGTTTCATTACCATATTTTGACTGAGTTTTTTAACACTCGATACATCATCTTTATTTAGTGCATTTAATTATCCTAAGCATTGCATTATCAGTTCTGCCATTTCCTGTCGCATTTGATTTTGCCAGTCTTCATTTTATCCATATCCACAAAAGTTTTATCTTATACCAGTTTGTAATACAATGCCTAATAGCTATCATTTTACCATTTGTTTTTATATTGAGTGTTGTGGTATTTAGTTTCAAGGTGTACCATAAACCGGTATTGGGATCATGTAACATCCGCAAATTATCATTAATATGGGGCAGTAAACACCTAATTTACAGAGCAATATTGTTCAGTGCTAGTTGTCAACATACATTGGCCAAGTCTCGTCTTTATTTGGTACAACAACAATTGGAGAACCAAAAGGTGATGTGTTAGGCGTCATCAGACATTGTTCAATCAAGTCTTCAATTGTACCTTGACCTCATTAGCCTCTACAGCACTTTGATGATGGAGCCTTATGTTTGGTAAAGGGTAATCAGGTAACAACTGAATTTCATTGTCTATGGGTTGCCTTTATGGAACCTTTAGGCTCCAAAAACAACCCAGAGAATTAATCAACCTACTGACCTATTTCTCATTGTTCTTAATGACTACGCAGCTCATGTTGCATCTTAGTCTCAGCCTCTTCATAAACAAAAGAGCCAACTCCAGATGCAACTTCCAACATCCTTCATTTGAATATCTATCTTTGTCACAATAAGAACAATGGAATTTCCCCTTATTTTTGCTCTTTTATTTGTTTTACTGTGATAGTAGCATTTTTCTTGTTTTTGCCATCATTTTTCCCTTTCTTTTTATCCACGCCTTCTTCTTGTTCTTTGCAGGAAGAGTTTCTCATCTTGTTTAGTTCTAGATAATATACACACACCTCCTCAATGTCTTGGGGCTTTTCCATAGACAGATTTCTTGAGATGGTCCAATAACCCTCCTATGT
>MU224937.1:1165053-1184846 GCA_018584345.1 Thuja plicata | reverse complement strand
CCAGAGGTGGACAGAGTGGTGGTCAATCCAGTACTGCTAGGGTTGGTTTGAGCACTATCTTAGAGGATGAGGAGGCGATGGAGGAGGAGGCACCCCAGTTGGTGTGGAGAGTACGCTGATGGATTGGTGTTGTTTTGGCTTCGAGAGAGGAGGACAGGGTAGTGATTGAGGATGTGGATGTTGAGATTGGGGATATAGATGAGCAGAGTGCAGGTACTAGTTCTTCGACTGGTAGTGGCAGTACTGGCAGCAGTACGGGCGAGAGCTCAGATAGTGATGGTGATGGATTGGGGGACAGGGCTGAGGAGGGAGATATGGATGTATCCATGGGTGGTATGGAGGTTGATCCCTTAGAGTTAGAGCGGCTTACGTAGTAGGTACAGGATCTCCATGCCAGGTTTGCCTATGTCGATGCCCGTGCTACAGTATTGGAGGCCCAGGTTACAGCGGCCGAGTCTAGAGAGCGACAGGCTCGAGCAGAGGTTTGGTCATTTATTGATAGTGTATAGGACACCTCTCACGAGATGTCCTTGACCGATACTATAGATCTGGGCATGATTTCCAGAGAGATCGAGTACTGGAGGCGCCATTATGAGGGTGCAGTTCCTACAGAGAAGAGGGTGCCCAGTTACACAGCTTCCTAGAGATCGAGTAGGGCCCAGTGATCACAGAGCAGCGGTATTGGAGCTCCTAGTTCATCATAGAGACTGGCTTCTGATATGCCACCCCCTCGTCCACCTCCTGGCGAGGGTGGGGTAGCACATGTTGATCCCATTATGTATCATGTACCATTTTTGTAGTGATGTCATTTGATATACTCTGAGTAGTATCCATTTTTGTATCTCGACACTCTAATATTTATTGATATATATGTTGATCACCTTCTTTTGTTCAGACTTGTGACCGTACATTGTACTCAGATAGTTTGATTTATATGAGATGCAACTAGTGTTTTTTATATGATGTGCATTGGTTTACTTGCTATATGTATGATTCTACATGATTTGGTGGTTTAGATGATGAGATGTATATGCAATATGATTCTATTATATAGACTCGTAGATGTATGATTTACTTTCCTATGATATTGACATGCTTATGCAGGATGGTGTATATGAGATGCTTATGGATGCATGTGATTTTATGATTTATCATGTATGCAACTACTATGTTTTTTTTTTATGATGCACTTAAATGGAATGAATGCAATCTATTATGCGCAAAATATCTAAGTAATGCATGTGTTAATTAGAAAGAAGTTAGTTCGGATAGATGCTCTCTGAGATTGATCTAATAGAATGGAATAATAGAAAGGATTTTTTTCTTGCTTTTTTGCATTTTTGATAGATATGAATTGATAGAAAGGATGAGTGTCCCGAGTCGTTGCCCCTGTTTCCAATATTTGTCGTCGTTGCATCTTTTTTTGTATTTTCTAAAATTTTGAAGAGAGTCCAATGTATCCAGATCACATACCACCTGGATACCGCCACAACCTCTTGATAATTGGAAGGAGTAGAGAGATTGAATAGAAAGAGAACCTAGTGTACCCAAATATTGACCATCTGGGTTCAACTATGTTCCCTGTTTGAAAAGAAAGAGAGTCAAAAGCACCCATATATTGACCATCTGGATACCACTTTATCCTCTGAATAAAAAACTTGAAACAAAGGAACTAAGATAGAACTCCTATGCACCCAGAGCCCATCTGGATAACATCGCGAGCTCTTGATTCTGAAAGGGAAAGCCAAAGCAAACAAGCTAGAGTCCATCTGGATAAAATCATCAGCTCTTATTTGCAATATAAAGGGAAAGACCATAGAAACCAAGATAGAACTCCAACACACTCAGAGTCTATCTAAATAGCGCTGCGAGCTCTTGATTCTATAAACCAAACAAACAAATAAAAGAGAAGTAATGTCCAATTCTTTCCTAGGGTTAAGCTCAGATCGTGGAACTGCATGGCTGCCAAATAAGTGACAATGCCTACCGCAGTTATCCTAAATCATCATGGCCCTAAAATCAAAGTGAACATTCAACAGACATCAATCAAAGAAAATAAGTCATGATCTATCATAGCTACTCTCCTCACATGGTGGATCCTGGAGTAGCGTAAGAACATAACCGTGAAATATAGACTGACATCTGACCGACTGACTGACCTAGTCAACATTTTTGGATGGTTCCTCGATGCAGTTGGATTCTCTTGATTGGGTCGACTCTTTGATAGGCTTGATTGGTTTGATTTCTTGAGTGTGTCTGGTTTCAATAATAGATTACTCATATAAGACTGACCTGTCTGGTTTGAGCGTATCCATCACTGTGTAAGACGATTGATATGATTGATTGACTGATTGTGATCATTTTGGCAGCTGATCAAGCTATGTCAGATGGGCCCCATGCTGGTTCGTAAAGCTCATGATTGTGACAATTGAAAGATTGGCTTGGTTGCCAGTTGCTTGTTGATTGATTTAATAGATTGATAAAGTTGTGTCAGATGAGCCCAATGCTGATTCGCAAAGCTCATGATTGTGACATTGATTGACTGGGCATGATCACCCTTTTCTCTCTTGATAACCTAGTTGGTTTTATTGTTTGGGATTTTGCAATTTTCTAAATGTTTTTTTATGAAGATTGATTTTCTCAGAACATTTTGATCTTTTTAGGATTTTGATGTGTTTTCTAATTTTTTTAGATTTTTTAGGACATTTAGAATCGCCCCCTAGTCTAGTGAACCAGTATTAACCATGGGTAAGTGCTTGGTGCTCAGAGGGGAGTGCACATCTGGATATAGATTGGGTAGTCAATCTTAGATTTGAAGTATGCTCAAGCTTTTGGAGTTCATTGATGGTGAAGCTGGAATTTGAACACTTGGCACCTGTTTGCTAGGTTTTCACCAAGGTACCTACTCAATAGTGCCTGTTTTCCAAGTTCTCGCTGAGAGAGTGATTTTTTTTCTCTTTACATTTTTTTTCCTTTTTTGATTTTTTTTGTTGTCGCCAAGGCGCCTGTTTGCCAGGTTTTCACCAAGGTAACTTTTGTATTTTTTTATTTTTTTTAGTATTTTCTAAATATATAGATAGGTGCCTTAACCATAGAGTCCTCAAGGGTAGAACCTCTTGAGGTACATGTTGTTGATGTATCCGGGGAGTTGGTCTCCTTCTGGTGTCGCCAGTATGAATGCCCCACTCTGGGTAGAGTTGACAATGACAAATGGTCCTAGCCAATTAGGCTCAAACTTTCCAGGTTTGACTCACTTTGCTTGGTTCTTTTGATTTTCCATGAGGACAAGGTCTCCTACCTCAAATGTTCATGGCTTCACCTTTTTGTGATAGTTTCTTCTAAGGAAATTATGATATCCTTGTAAGTGGTTGAAGGCATGCTATCTTCTTTCATCTAGTAACTCTAGTTCACTGAGCCTTGCTACTCTGTAGTCTTCATCTGTAATCAGGTTCTTCAATGATATCCGTAGGGATGGGATTTCCACTTTGAGGGGTAATACCACCTCTGATCCATAGACTAGGGAGAAAGGAGTGTCTCATGTAGGTGTTCTCACACTAGTTTTGTATGCCCATAATGCGGGACTAAGCTATAAATGCCAGTCTCACCCTGATCCGTTCATTGTTTTCTTCAAGATTTTCAAGATTGTCTTGTTTGTAGCTTTGGCTTGGCCATTCCCTTGAGGATAATAAAATGAGGAGAACCTTTGTTTGATATGGAATTGTTCACATAGCTCTTCAACATCCTTGTTCTGGAAAGGTGTACCATGATCTGTCAGGGTAGTTTCAGGGATCCCATATCGACAGATAATGTGGTTAAGTATGAACATTGCTATTTGCTTTCCAGTTATGTAAGTGAGAGGAATTGCTTCCACCCACTTGGTAAAGTACTATGTTGCTGCTATGATGTATTTGTGTCCATTTGCTGAAGAAGGTGTAATTTTTCCCACTAGGTCAAATCCCCACATGGAAAATGGCAATGGTGGTGTGATAGGATTAAGTTCCTAGGCTAGTGCATGGATGAGGTATCCATGAATCTGGCACTGTCTACACCTTTGTACATGTTTGTGTGCATCTATCTCTATTGTGGGCCAATAGTATCCCATGCGGATGATCTTCTTAGCTAAGTTGTTGCCACCTCTGTGGGTTCCACAAATTCCTTCATGTACCTCGTACAGATCTTTCAAGGATTCCATGGAAGTGAGACATCGTAGTAGTGTTCTTTCTAGACTTCATCTATATAAACTAGTTGAGAGGATGGTATACCTAGAGGCTTGGCAGATGAGGGACTTTCTCTAGTTCCTAGACAAGTTGGGAGTCAAGACACTATTTTGGAGGTAGTTAAAGACATCTTTGTACCATAAGTTTTTAGGACCAATAAGGACGCATGCTGATTCTATGATAGATTCTTGATGTGATGGTACCAAGAGTTGCTCTACTAGAAACTGGAATCTTGTTTCGTTGCTTGGCATATCAATTAATGATGCTATGGTAGTCATCGAATCTACAGCTTTGTTCTGTTCTCGTGGGACTTGCTTGAAGAAGATGTAATGGAACTTGGTGCGTAGTGTTTCCATCTGTGCTCTGTATGGTATGAGCTTCTCATCTTTGGTCGTATAATCATTGTTGACTGGACTGATGACCAACTGCGAGTATCCAAAGACCTTAAGGTGCTTGATTCTCCATTGAATTGCTATCTTTTGACCGATGACCAGTGCTTCATATTCTGCTATGTTGTTCGTGCAGGGGAAGTTGAGTCTGAAAGACTTTGGAATTATATCATGATCTAGAGTGATAAGCACTATCCCTACCCCCGCACCATGGTTCATGCATGACCCATCAAAATAGAGTTTCCATACCTCGATTGCCGGTTGTAGTGTCATAATAGATTCATTAGGAAAGTCAGAAATAATAGGCTGATGGTCCTGAATGGGTGCCTCTGCTAGTTGATCTGCGATCACTTTCCCTTTGATGGCCTTTCTATCTACGTACTCAATGTCAAACTCACTTAAGATCATTACCCACTTTGCAAGTCATTCGGTGAGTGCTTCTTTGCTTAGGAGGTACTTTAAAGTATCAATATGTGCGATCAACTTTGTTTGGTGACTCAACATATAATGTCTCAACTTCTGGGAAGCGAAGACAACTGCAAGGCATGACTTTTCAATTAGCATATAGTTGAGCTCATAACCTACCAATATTCTGCTTAGATAGTAGATGGCCCTTTCTTTACCTACGTCATCATGTTGTGCCAGGAGTACTCCTAATGTTGATTCCATTGCTGAGATATACAAAAGCAATGGTCTACCTTGGAATGGTGGCACCAATATAGGAGACTTGAGGAGGTAGTCCTTAAATATTTGGAATGCTTGTCTGTATTGATCGGTCCATATAAATTTGACGTCTTTGTGCAGTAGATGTTGGAATGGGTGGCACTTGTCTGCTAGCTGAGCTATGAAGCGCTTGATTGATTGGAGCCTTCCTTGTAACCCTCTTAGTTTCCTTAGGTTCAATGGTGGAGGCATGTCCAATATTGCTTTGAATTTATTTGGGTCTACTTCGATGCCTCTATGTGACACTATGAACCCCAGTAGCTTTCTTGCTGTGACACCAAATGCACATTTCTTTGGGTTTAGACGGACCTTGAATTCCTGCATTCTATCAAAGATTGGCCCTAATACTTGTAGATGATCCTTGTGAAGCATTGACGTGGCTAGTATGTCATCCACATAGTCTTCCATTGTTTTGTGGATGAGATCATGAAATATAGTTTTCATAGCCCTTTGATATGTTGCGCCAACATTTTTAAGACCAAACAGCATGACGTTCCAATAGTAAGTGCCCCAAGGACATGTGAAAGTTGTTTTATGTTGGTCTTCTAGCATGATCCTTATCTGGTTATACCCTAAAAAGCCATCCATGAGTGATAGCATTTGATGTCCAATGGTTAGA
This sequence comes from Thuja plicata, assembly GCA_018584345.1. Lineage (NCBI taxonomy): Eukaryota > Viridiplantae > Streptophyta > Pinopsida > Cupressales > Cupressaceae > Thuja > Thuja plicata. The sequence goes on along the minus strand of MU224937.1, from coordinate 1,178,898 downwards.
TCTACTATCATGTCAATGTTGGGTAAGGGAAAGTCATCCTTGGGACAAGCTATGTTGAGATCTCTGAAGAGTGTGCAAATCCGTATATGACCACTATGCTTTGTAACTACCACCAAGTTAGATATCCAGTCTGTGTATGGTATAGGTCTTATGAACTTGGCATCCAGGAGTTTCTTCAATTCTGTCTTCACTAACAATGCAACATGTGGATGCATCTTTCTAAGCTTCTATTTGACTAGCTTGGAGTTGGGTAGCAACAGGAGGTGATGCAACACAAGTTCTAGATCTAATCCTGGCATATCTTAGTAGGACCATGTGAAATTGATCATCCTTGCTTTAAAGAAGCTAATAAACTATTCTCTCTCCTCAGGGGTGAGTGATTTTGCCAAGTATATGTTCTTTGGGTTCTTGTCGTCTCCCAAATTGACTTCCTCTGTTTCTTCTACTAGTAATGTTGATTTCTCCTCTGTCAAGGGGAGGAGTTCCTTCTTTCCATCTTCTAGTGCCTCAGGGAGGTTTTTTCTAGAAGATACGTCTTGTTTTAGCTTTTTATCATTCTTTTGTTCTTTTTCTTTTATGGACTGGAAAGAGGAGCTGCCTCCCCGAAATATGTCGCTCTGTCAAGGTCAATGGAGAAGCCTACCTTGTGGTCTCCTAATGGAATTCCTTCCCTAAGTCCCATGAAATAAGCAATAGCCTCATCGTTCTCGAAGACATCTAAATCAGGCGGTCCTTGTTGATCCTACTCTATTAGCTTCGGGTGTACAAGACAAATACTTTCATAGTTGTTTGACTCTAGTTGATTGAAAGGGACTACTGATATGGTTCCTACAAAATTGGACTGTGATGTGGATGCACCACGTGAGGTTTGATAAATGACATGCTTATCTATGCAAGGTTGTTTGAAAATGGACAGTTTGTCAAATAAGTCTTCTAGGTTTATGATAGTGTCTAACCGAGGGGAATAATATAGGATCAATGGTTCAGAGTCGTGAAGGGATCTCCACTCATACTCATAGGAGTTAGTCTTAATAGAACACTCGTCAGATGTCTCACTTCCTATGTTATCATTGATTTCTATGTGGAGGTCTATTTGGGTTTGTGTGGTTCCCTCTTCGACGGGCAACAACTGTGCTAATATGTTTCTTATCAAGACGTATTCTGTGTTGTGCCCCCGGTGCATCTCTGCTATTTGTTCCTGATCGACTTGGATGTTTTGGATCACTAGAACGATTCTTAGTTTCCCATAGCCCAACCCTCTTTTGTTTCTTTGGGTTGTTGGGAGAGACAATTCCATTATGCCTTGCTGTCTTTCCCCCAGGCTGATTGTACCATCATACCCGAATCTTTGTAACATTGTATAACCATTACCATAGTTTGATAGGGGTAGGGTTTGTCAGATTGTCTCTTGTGGGTCTTGGTATAACCATGTACTGATATCTTGTTCAAATGGATTTTCTTTCGCTATGTCTCCCCATCTGACGAAGGTTGTGGGCGGACATCTGAATAGAACAGGATGTGGAGTTTCTATTGTAATAATAGGTTGTGGCATGCCATAAGTTCTCAGGCTCTGAGGCATGTGTGTGATGGTGAAAGCCTCTTAATATCTGTACTCACCACAACCTTTGTCAGTGATGGATATTTTGCCCGCTTTCCGTGTGACATCCTTAGGATTTGAATCTGAAGAGGAGGGAATATTTGTGTCTTGGTTAATGACTATCTTTCCTGATATCCATGTGACATCCTTGGGATTTGAATCTGAAGAGGATGGGATGCTTGCATCTTGGTTTGAGGGTACCTGGTTATCAGTGTTGATTTGGAAAACATTACAGTATTGGAAAGGATTGGGATCTCCCTCTATGATGATTTCCTCTCCCTATTGTGGGAACTTAATGTATTAATGGTACGTCGAAGGTACGGCTTACATTTCATGTATCCAGGGTCTCCCTAGTAGCATGTTGTATCCCAACTCAAGGTCTAGGATCTAGAAGGGAGTGTTTTTGACCACTGGACCGATACGGACAGGTAGAATGATAATACCTTTAGAGGACCTTTCCTCTTCATCATAAGCTCTAATATTTATCCTCCTTGTGACATCAATGCCTGATTATGAATAGCCTAGTTACTTGATTAACTTTAGAGTACAGATGTTTAACCCAGCTCCACCATCAACAAGGACCCTACAGATAGTGCTTTTGTAGACTTGGACAAGTAAGTGCAAAGGATCATTATGTAGGGGTTTATGCGGCGGCACATCACGGTCCATGAATGTGGCATGTTTGTTAGCAGTTATATGTCTAACCATCGTTTGGAAGCTCTCAGGTGTTATGTTCCTTTTGAGAGCTGCATTTTGAAGGGCTTGGTCAAGTGCCATTTTATGCTGCAGAGATATGCGCAATAGGTCAAACATGGAGATCTAGGCAGGTGTTCATTTTAGTTGATCCACTATGCTTGGCTATGGATCTGAGTTTGCTTTAGGATTGGCAGACATAGTAGATGAGGATGGTACTCCTTGCAAGATGACTCTAGCATGATGCGTTATTACAACACATTTGTTGCCTTGGTCTTTGATAGTGATTGTAGCCACATGACTATCTCAAGGATTGAGGCAATTGATAAAATTATCACTATTGGCATATGCATAGTTAACTTGTTTTGCTTATCCACCAGACCCGAAGGCTTTTCCCTTGTTGTGATCATGAAAGGTATTGTTGAAGATAGTGTGATCAGTTGTGCCTTTGGTTTGGGTATTTGTCACATCGATGGCCCCTATGTCAATCAGGTCTTGGATAATGTGTTTCAATCAGTAACAGTTAGATGTTTTGTGCCCTTTCACCCGATGAAACTCGCAGAAATCCTTGTCATTATACCACCTTGGTTTTTTTGCATCTTGTTCAAATTCCCTGATTTCTGGGAGAGTGATAGTGTTTGATTGTATCAACTTGCGTAAAGTTGATTCTATCGGCTCTCCTAATGGTGTGAAATCTCGTTGCTGGAATTGAAACCGTGGTCTGCGTTGATTCTATTGTTGAATGTTTGACACAGCGGCCGCTTGTACAGGGGGAGGTTGGTTTTGGGTGTATGCTTGTTAAGTGGGCCCTATGGGTTTTTGGTTGGCCATAGGTGCGCCTTGCAGTGACACCTTGGGTTGTGTGTAGTTGACTATCTTCACATCAATGACACCATCGCTAGTGAAATTTTTATTTTTGTTCCACCACTTAGCTTTGTCTGTTGCATTTTTATTTGTATTCATTTGTGTTGGATATGCAAGGATTCCTCATTTGACTAAGTTCTGCTCACAACAAACTCCTCATTCGATGAGTTGTGTGAAGTTTGGAGCTAACTGTAATTTTGTTGTGAATGACATGTCTAGAATTAGATTGTCAACAAACATGACTATTAGGTCTTGTTCGGGCACATCATATGTTATGCAGTTTGTCGTATTCCTCCATCTCTATAGGAACTTCACAAAAGACTCTCCATCCTTCTGTTTGACATCGCAAAGGTCCTTGATGCTGACCTTGCGCTCGATGTTATGATGGAAGTGAGCTATGAACTTTTCAGCCAGTTCACCCCAAGACTAAATGCCATGAGGTAAATGTGAGAACCATTCCATTGCTAGTCTGGCCAAGCTTTGTGGGAAAAATCACATTAAATATGTCTCATCATGGGTGACTTCGATGCAACTAGCAAAAAACTCTTAGATATGTTCAATAGGGTTGGTATTTCCCCTATATTTGTTGAATTTTGGTACCGAGAAGTGATTTGGGAACGGAGACATGTGGAGAGAATGGTCAAAGGGGTATGGGTATAAATCCTCTGCGGTGTAGGATTTAGTTTGTCCCTGATTTTGCATATCCATCATTTAGGTTTGAAGGGTTTGTATTTGTTGCATTAACATGTCCATTTGATATTGAGGTTGGTGTGTGAGGAAGTTTCTCTGTGCTATAGTGGGTATGAGGTTGCGCCTCTGTGTCCCTTGAGTGGGAACATAGGATTTCATCCTGGGGACTTGATATTGATTTCCCACCAAGTGATTTTGAAATGGGGGCACATGAGTAGCCCATGGTGGGTTTTGATGCGTTTGTTCTTGTGATTGGAACTGGGGTTGATGTTGTTGGGGTTGATATTGTTGTTGCTGAGGTTGGGGTTGAAGTTGGGGTTGCTATTGCTGAGGTTTGAACTGAGGCAACTAAAGTTGGGGTTGCTATTGCGGGGGTTGGTTTTGAGGTAAATGAAGCTGGGGTTGCTGTTGCAAGGGTTGGTTTTGAGGCAACTGAAGCTGGGGTTGTTGTTGCAGAGGTTGGATTTGAGGCAACTAAAGTTGGGGTTGTTGTTGCGGAGGTTGGTTTTGAGGCAACTAAAGTTGGGGTTGTTGTTGCGGGGGTTGGATGGATGTCAAAATGGGTAGAGGTTTAGCCTTGGGTGAGCATTGACTGTAAGTTGTACCTGCAAAGATGGATCCCTATGGGCATGAGGTGTTGATCCCAAGACTAGTATGAATTGACTGCAACATCAGCATAGTTTTAGAATAATTGGTATTTGGTGTAGCTTGAGAGCTTGATTGCCCCGGCCATGTGACCGAAGGTGAGAGCATACTAGTAACCACAGGTGCACTCAGTTGTGAGCCTATTATGTTTTGAGTGGAAGATGTGCTAGCCTGGTTCGTGCCATTGGTTTGACTGGGTATCGTCTGTATTAATGTGGGTAATACTAATGGTGGGAAGATTTGAGAGACAATAGGCAGTATCTGAGGAGGCTAAGTAGTGTTTTGACCTGTGAGAGGGTTTTCAGGCCATATGGTTGATACACTGAATTCAGCAGGGAGTTTGAATCCCTACTTTATCAGCATGGCTAAGAAGCACTCAAGATTCCTGTCTACAACAACATCAAATACTTGTGTGGAATAAGCATCTTTCTCTATATCCTCTAGTTCCTCTTCTGTGACATTTTGGAAAAGAGATGCCCCACAGGGTTGTTCAATGAACAGAGTAGAACTGGTGTTTACAAAAGGATCATTCTCTTGCTCTATTTCTCAAGCAGGGAACCTGTTGATATATGACTCATCAGGTTGCGTTCTAGCCTTAGACCTTGTGTAAGGCCCTCCATGAGGTGTTTGAGACATAGTGTGGTCCATATTTTGTAACTAAAATAAGTGATATAAAGCAAACAAGGAAGAAGAAAAATCCTTTCTAAGGAAGTCCGAGTTATGTTTTGGACAAGGGTAATTCTAAGGATAGATTTTGATATATCTTGATCTCAAAGTGGTGATGATGTAAAAAGATAATATTTCTTGACCTTTGCCTAGGACAAAGTCACTTTGATAAAGATGATGATTTTTTATATGATGAGATCAAGGTATTTCAAGTCTGAGCTTTCGAACTAACAATGTTTTTGACAATAATCATGCTTTTCAGAGAAGGGATGATCTTTCAATGTTTAGAGATTCACACAATGTTCATCTCATTTTCTTGGGATAGACACTAGTTTTGGACACCAAATGAAGAGTTCTTTCAAGGTTTTTAGGTCAAAATAGGAATAAAGTATCTCTAGTCAATTGTGGTACATAAATGGTTGATTGTGGTAGTTTGTCACTGATTGCGGTAATAAACAAGACAATTGTGGCAATAAACAAGTTAACTGTGGCAGACTTTGGTCAATTGCGGCACAATTTAGTCAATTGTGGTAAATGAGAAATAGTCTTCAAAAAAGACTAAAAGATGGGTATCACTACTTGACAATTTTGATATTTTTGGAATAATGCTTCTGATTTTGAAGACAGTTGACATTGACAACCCTAGACTTTAACACGTTTGACTCATTTTGACAGTTTGGATGTTTTGTTTTGCATTTTCAGAAACTAATCAAAGAAACAAGTACGACAGACACTGTGTTTTGAAGAATGAAGACTGATAATGTTTATGTTCTACAACTTTTTCAAGTTACAAGGTTATCACAAGGTCTCAACAATGAACAATCAGATTAATCTAGGTCAAATGGCTTCAAAATACAATGTTATAGGCCCAATGCTTGAATGTCTGTTAGCTCACACAACAATTGTTACACTACTAGGACACGAAGGTCCACAACGTAGGTGCCCATGTTTTTTCCATTTCCAGGTATTGTTGCCATGGAGTGAAGATCTCTTTCACTACACAAATACCGTGGGACACATATGTTGGGAATCTTGGGGGGAAATTTTGCAACCCCTTGCACTATAATAAGGTACCTGTTCGGAGGTAAATCAGGTTAGCCTCTAATTAATCAAGGTTGTAGTAAGGGCCTGTGGTGTCTCTCCAATCAATTTGTACATGTGTGGCTCACATAAGAGCCTAGTTGATCACGCTGGCTCCTTAGGGATATTCACTCGATCCAGAATATCACCAACACACCTCGCTTGGGCTTGGCTAGATAAGATGGAACTTTGGTTCGCACCTTGTTTATATACCGATCTAAGGAAGAAGCACATTCCCCAGACATGCCTTTCTAAAAAGTATAAAGGTTTCTAATCTAACAGTTTGTGCAACTGCACCCAAAACTCAAGACACAAGGTAAATCGATTAAGCTCCAAAAGTTTGAAATGTGAACTAAGCTACACCACCATACAAGCACCAGTGTTCAATTTTAAGCCCAAAAGTAGGTGTTGATTGCTTGTTCAATTTTAATGCACCAATTTGAGAGATTTTTTGCCTTGTTCAATTTTAGTCCCCACGTCAATTTTAAGCCCAAATCTGAAATGTGAAATGTGAGATGTTTGACAAACACTGTTCTTTTTAAACCCAATTTGACAAGTGAATTCCTTTTAGTTTGGTTTGTTTAAACAAGTTAGTATCAAAAGGATCTTTTGCAAAATGAGAGTATATGTAACTTTGAAACAATGAATGATACTTACCAACAACTTGCCCTTCTTGTTCGTGGGAACTCATCGTCCTACAGAAAAGTAAAGAAAGTATCAGATCTTTAGATTGTAAGATAAAGAATTTTGGCCCTGATTCACAATTTTGTAGGCGTTTGCGGTAATGTACAGGAAATTGCAGTAAATAACGGGCCATTGTGACCTAAAAATATCAATTGCAGAAAAAAATTTCACTTGTGGTAAAGAACAATCAATTTCGATCTAGATCGGTCAATTGCAGTCTGGATCTTTCAATTGCGGTACAATTCTTCTGATTGCGGTACCAATGGATCAAGCAAACTATAGAAAAGATAGAGACCCAAAAGATGATAGAAAATAGATGTGAAAACCTACATTCGATTGTGGTATTAAACCAGTCGATTGCGGCACAATTTCGTCGATTGCGGCAAAATACCAGCAATTGAGAAATAACACAGATATAAAAAAAATATAGATTTTTAGATTTGTGACCGTACGGCCGTGGTTGATCAATTTTGTTTGTCATCTACAAGAGATATTCAGGTTGTTTGCTTCACGTCGGGTTCACCAAAATGTACGCCTCTTTTCTTTTGTGATCCGTGATTCCCAAGCTTTCCAAAGGCAGGGGTTAGTAGCAAAGGTTTTACAATGATATAAATCCAATACACAAAGACTACTAAAATGAATAACTTGAAACATAACTAATAAAATGTACAAGCAATGAAAGGGAAACAAATGAATGCAAACCCCAAAGTGCTTGAAGATTCTATTGTCTATCGCTACTCCTTCCGAAACATTATCCTTGATGCTCAGTATTGGTGTGGGTAGCGTCTGCAACTTGAGAAGTGTCAAGAATTTGCTAATTGAAACAAGTGTGTGATCGCAAGATGACTTGAATGCTAGAACCAAACTAACATAGTAATGGCACACGAGAGCTTGAAATCTTGGATCCTTCAAATGGTTATGAAGGGTTTATTATATAGGAATTGGGGATGAAATGAACGGTTGAGATCAATCCCAGAGATAGGGAGATGAATGGTTGAGATTAAAAGGAACTGGAGAAGCCATCAATAAACTCCACCTCTTTAATTGGTAAAGAGGAGATAGAGTGTGGTTGACTGAAGAGCTAATTATGAGTTACCTTTTTGAACTGAAGAGGTGGGTGAAGTTAACCATGTGGACTTGAGAGATGGGTGGAGTAACCCATGTGATCTGATTGGAGTTATCTCTTTTAAGATAAACAAATATTTAATTCATTTATTTAATTAAAGTTTTCAACATGTGAGATAATTGAATTCTTTTTTATTTAGAATTGTTTTATTAAATGAAATTAATTTAATTTAATTGGAAGAATTTAATTAGTAAGTTTAAATATTTGAATTTAAACTATAGGAAATTTAATTTAATTAATTAATTAAGGGTAATTAATCAATTAAGGTTCCCCTGGTGGTCTGGTCGTCTGCTACCCCTTGGGAAGTACATCTGCTGAAGGCTTCCAATGCTTGGCAGACGATGCTCACCTTTTTGTAGAACACTAGGGAGGAGAAGGCCAAACACAAGGGCTTCAGGAAGATGACCCCCAGAAAGAGTGTGCACCCTCCGGGTGAACCCTTGAGGCATCAATTGGTTAGAGGCGAATGAGAAGTGGTTGGGGCGCCCACAAATGCAGTAATGTGGATTGATAAGTTACTGTTTGGAAAGGCGACTACATGTGGCAAGGGAAAGTGCAAGGTCACAGTGGAGGATACTCGTGCCATCCCAAATTTCACCAAGGAAGATGATGTAGCCTAGTTTAAAGAGAAATGAGGCAGGGTGGCCTACTGCGTGGCAGGGCATATTCCAGGGTCTCTATTTTGGGAATAGCCCGTGTTGTTGATGCATTTTTTGTTGCATCAACTTTATCTATAGGTGAATCTTTGAAGGCACTGTTATTTTTTGGGATGTTAATATCCTTATGCCTATAGTATTACGACTATAGGGTTAGATGCTGGGGTAGATAAGAAATGTGAATGTAATGGGGTAGCCAAATGGTTAATTGGATTTATAATGTAATTCTCATATTTCAATATCAATACAAAATGTTACCAATAAAAAAATAATAATCAATTAAGGTTAATTAATTAAATAAAATTAATTATTTAATTAATTTTGGGAATTTGATTAGATGATTTGGGGAATGAATTTAGAGGAAAATAGATGATTAATTAATGATTAAAAGCCATTAATTAATAGATGAAAATTAGTGTTTTTAATGTAAAGTCGCAAGCCTGTCCATTTTTCGGGTGTCTACAATTGGATTCTTGAATGAAAAATAAATAATTTATCTTTATAAGAATCTTGAATTAATCCCTATGCGTTAATATTAGAATGTGATCTAGTATAAATTAAGGATAAAACGATTAAGATACTAGGCTCCTTATATAACTTTTACAACTATAGATATGAGAATATTATGATTGGAAACAGATATTACATTTAAAACTAAGGACAAGAGAGAAATCTCATTGATTTAATTTAGATATTTATTTATTAATGTTTGTTCTATTTTATAATTGCCTAGTAAAGTAGTGTAGATCTATTTGTTCAAATTAATAAAGATAATATCTTTTAAATTTACTATATCATCAATTTTTGCTACAATGAATAAGTTAGATAGAAAACTTAGTTAGAAAATTTATACTACTCAAATGTAGTATGTAGTGTATATTAGATGGTGTGTTAAATTTCATTTAGAATGTGAAGGTCAATTTTCTAGATTTATTTAATTGGGATAAGATACTTTTATTTAAATTAGATTGTAATGTGACATTAACTCGGGTCAAATTCAATGATGTCTAGGATGATGTTTGTTAGAGTTGCTAAGGGTTCTTAATGGATAACATGTCTATTGAGTTGTTGTGTCATGGAAAGGAAGCTCACCACTGATCATAATCGTGCAGAATGATTTTAGTTGCTCGGGGGTTGGTTAAGACCTCAGAGGTCTCATGATGTCATTGGATGGGAGGAGAGCATTCCTTTTGTAATTATTTTTCCAATGGAATACATCTAATGAGACTCATACATATATTTAGGGAATTTATTTTTGACTAACACTTTATGGTATTTGGTTAAGAAGTTTATTAAGTAATTAAGGAGAAAACTTGTTTTAATGGGAATGTAACTTTTTGAGAGCTAACTAATGGTTATCTTGAAAAGACCTTGGTAACTTGTTCTTAAAGCACTAAGATAAGATTGGTTTTCTCTTTCTTCATGTCTCATACACTCCTTTCCCCTAAATTGTAAGGTGAGTATTCCCTTATTTTTGTATCTAATACATAAATGAGGGAATTATCTTTATGTTCGGGTATCTAACTACTAATGGATCATATATTATAAATCTAGTTTTGTAGCCTTGTATGCAGACACAAGTACTTGGGACAAGAGAACAACATAGAAGAATGAGATAGAAACTCACGTATGCAGGTGCATGACACATTTGTTATTTAAATGTTGTAATCATCCTTATTGATTAAGGTAGATGTATAGTCTTTACAAATTTTAGTTAAATGAAACAACAAAAAAAACCCCACTAATACCAAAATGTCATGCCCAAATTTTGCATGAAAGAAACACAATAGTTTTTTTTGAAATAGGAATTTATACTTTAACTAGATCTAATAACATCAGAGAACTGCATGAATTCTTCATTAATACAACTTGAATTATGATCAACACCCAAATTACAAGTTATCTTTGTGAATGTAAAATTGTTACTATAATTACATCAATTATGGAGTACAACATATGTTGCATTGATCAATCTTCAATATCATAGTTATAACCAAAACACAAGACCATGCAGTAATCCTTTCCATTAATGTAACCAAGAGAACTTACAACTATAATAAAAGAAGAAAATGACCTACGGGCCAGACCTAAAGACTTGGGGGCTCATCTCAAGTGGCCTTGCCTATGTCACACACAGAGTCATCGTAGTTCGGTACTTGGATCTGAAACCACAAATCACAAGTTCATAAAAATAATAACACAAATAGACACAAGCATCAACATTAATACTCAAGGTGACATCATGAGATCCAAGATATACAACATGGATTGAGGGTTCATCAAATGACCCTAAACATGGGGTGAGGTGGACCAAGTACCCAATGGGGAGAAAGCCCATTCCAAAAGTAAAAAAAAACAAGCCTTCACATGGCTTTTAAAAATGACTCTTCCAATATACTTGGAAAGCCCATACCAAAAGTACAAAGAATAAGCCTCCATATGGATTTTCTCAAAAATCATCATCTCCACCACTACCCAAATGTGCAACAAAAACCTTATGACCCCCAAGGCATCAAGCCAAAACAACTCCCTTATGACCCCAAAGCAAAGAGTGGAATGACTACATGGAGCCCATACATCCATGCTTTTTACCTCTTCTCCCAGAGAAGAGACTCTACACCCATAGGATGTCAACTCCTTCACCCCCAAGGCTACTCTTCCCTCCCAAGGGTGAGTGTACCTTGAGACTCCCATACCACAATGACAATGCAAGAAAACTTCAGGAAACAACAAGGACTACACCCATGAAATCTACATTGCAACACTCATAAAAAATTACACTTCCATTCATCCACATTCATAAATAAAAACCCCAAGGACAATTAGCTTGACACAAGTCATTTCTATGCTCACAACACCATAATCCTGAAATTAATAAATTTCTATACAATTTCTGATGACATGTAACTGATTGAATTTTTGATAATGTTAAGTTGAAAGATAATGCAAGTCATTAAATCAGTTAATTGATTGTATTTCCATTGATGTCAACTTAATATAATCCGTATGGTCATGTACATAATGCCAAAGACTTTAGAGAACTAAAGGAACCAAAGTTATGCTTTCAACAATGCATAAAAGTCAAGTATTCACTAAGTGACAAACAACACCGACGGAGTGCACACCGTCGGATAGAGCAAAAAAGAACAGTCACAATGATACCCAACGATCAGAAGCATATTTTTTCTTGATGAAGAAAAATCACAGAATGCCCGATAAGCAAATTCAGAAGATTGCCTGATGAGCTAAAGACTCAAAATGACCGACGACCAAAGATACAGAGTTGCCTGACGAGTAAAATTCCAATGATGCCCAACGGATGGAGATCACGAAGCTAACTAGAGTCTCACTGACGGATCAGTCAGTTGTCACCGATGACTAACTACAGTGATGACCAAAAAAATAGAGAGTTCAGAAAATGACAAAATATCTAGCTGGCAGAGCTAAATATAGACGTAACTGGTTGTCTACTTTATTTTATTCGACCAAAGATAAGTGATTGATTTAAAGATGATTTATATAGTTGGCAAGAAGATATCTATGAGAAAAATAAGGAGTTATGCTTTAAATCTAATTGGCTGGATTATTTATCATGCCAAGAATAAAGAACCAAGAAACAATGAATATTATGTCTATATAAGAGAAAAACTTAATTCATTTACGGATGGGATTAAGGGGAGTGAATAGAAAGAGGATGCTCAAGAGAAACTGATGAAGAAAAAATTTATGCAGTCTTGATCAAACAAGTTAAAGGAAGAGCTAAGGAATTCTGTAGACACTGACAAATAGTGAGCACAACATCACAAAGCAGAAAGTGTGGAGCACAAGGATTTAATTGATACATTGGTCAGAGAGGTAATGTACTTAAATAGATCTAAAAATTTTCAATTCAAGTTGCAATATGAACAGGTCATAGTGTTTCAGTTTAGCCATTGAAACATCAAGTCTCTTAACAAAGCAGGACTTAACAATCTTCTATATATTGAGGTACCTCTCAAGGAGTGCCAAAAAGGTTGATTCATGAAAGTAGCATTGGAATTGCCCGATACCTATTGACAGTCTAAGAAGGAGGCCGATTCAAGGATGATAGCAATAGATGCCCAATACTAAGTGAGAACCTCTATGTATAAAATCCTCTAACAAGGTCGCACTTAACAGTGTGTTTGTAACCTTTAACATGGTTGGCTCCTAACAGGGCTCACTTCAGAAGAGTGAAAATTCGGGGGTACTAGTCCCAGTGGTTTTTCCCTTAACAGGGTTTCCACATTAAAATTCATGTGTTAATTTTGTATGATTCATTTCTTTAATATTTTGCATCTTAAATAGCTAACTCTGGATTGATCGGTATACTCTGCTTATTTACTAAGTTTTGGTAAATAGTTATAATGCTTATTGGTAATCAAGAAAGAATAAGGATTGACAGAGAAAACTGATAGACGGTTAATCATTATTAGTATTTCATGGCATGCATCTTGTAGGGACATAATAATCTGAGATTTATTGATTGGTGGTTAAGTTTGAAGGATAAATTTTTGAGGCCTCTGATTCACCCCCCCTCTCAGTTATTACTAACAATTGGTATCAGAGCTTGTGTGCTTAGAAAGGAAGGTTTCAAGACCTAAGCTAAAGAACACAAGATGAATAGATGAGATGTGCCCAAGCTAAACAAAGATAAATTTGCTTCATGGCATAGCAAGATAAGAATCCACTTATCAGGTATTGGTAATGATGTTAATTAATTCCTAAATATTGAATATGTGTTGCCCACAGGAGAATTAACAGTAGATCAATTGAGAGAGAAGCATGAGCACAACTACATGGTCATAGAGCTTTCTTCCTCACTCTCTGATGCTGAATTTGAAGATGTCAAAGATTGTAAAACTGCAAAGAAGATGTGGAACAAATTGAAGCTTGTACATGGAGGTGATACAAATGTTCTGAGAGCCAAGGCAGAAAGCCTTAGAGGAAATTTTGATGATCTCAGAATGAAAGAAGGAGAAAAAATCACACAATACATCACAAGAATCAAAGAAGTAGTCAATGCTATACGAGGAGTTGGAGGTACACTTGAAGAGGAGACAATGGTAAGTAAAATCTTAAGAACCTTACTGCCTGTATATGCTATTAGAGTTTCTGCCATTCAA
>MU224937.1:1148146-1163264 GCA_018584345.1 Thuja plicata | reverse complement strand
TTACCCATGTGAACTAGAGAGATGGGTGGAGTAACCCATGTGATCTTATTGGAGTTATCTCTTTGAAGATAAATGAATATTTAATTCATTTATTTAATTAAAGTTTTCAACATGTGAGATAATTGAAGTCTTTTTTATTTAGAATTACTTTATTTGATGAAATTAAATTAATTTAATTGAAATTAATTTAATTTAATTGAAATTAATTTAATTGGAAGAATTTAATTAGTAAGTTTAAATATTTGAATTTAAACTATAGGAAATTGAATTTAATTAATTAATTAATGGTAATTAATTAATTAAATTTAATTAATTAAATAAAATTAATTATTTAATTAATTTTGGGAATTTGATTAGATGATTTGGGAAATGAATTTAGAAGAAAATAGATGATTAATTAATGATTAGAAAACTATTAATTAATAGATGAAAATTAGTGTTTTTAATTTAAAGTTGCAAGCCTGTCCATTTTTGGGTGTCTACATTTGCCCCTCTTTGATGCAATGTGACTTGTCGCAGTGTGTCAAAGATTCTTTGATTTTGATCTTGCCCCAGCTTGCCCCAGCGATAGTAGGTGTATTTATGCCCCCTCAACGAATTTGAGCGAAAAGTGGTGACATGAGTGTTAATTTGTTGAAACCGCAATTTTAGAATCTGGGTAGCTGACTGATTTGAAAATGCCTTATATGGCCCCCGATATTGATTGTGGAAGTTTTCAGGGACCGAGAAGGAAAATCAGACCTCCTAGAGAAATTAGGGTTTTTGGAAATACCTATAAGTAGCCAAGAGAGCCATTCATTTGTCACATTGCCTTCTTGGAGCTTTTGTATCATGTACCATTTTTATAGTGATGTTCATTTGATATACTCTGAGTAGTATCCATTTTTGTATCCCGACACACTGATATTTATTGATATATATGTTGATTACCTTCCTTTGTTTAGACTTGCGACCGTTCATTGTATTCAGATATTTTGATTTATATGAGATGCAGCTAGTGTTTTTGATATGATGTGCATTGGTTTACTTGTTATATGTATGATTCTATATGATTCAGTTTTAAGTGATGAAAGTGTATATGCAACATGATTCTATTATGTAGACTCGTAGATGGATGATTTTTTTTTCTATGATACTGACATGTTTACGCAAGATGGTGGAAATGAAATGCATGTTTATATGAGATGCTTATGGATGCATGTGATTTTATGATTTATCATGTATGCAACTACTATGTTTTTTTCATTTTCTGATGCACTTAAATGGAATGAATGCAATCTATTATGCACAAAATATCTGAGTAGTGCATGTGTTAATTTAGAAAGAAGTTAGTATGGATAGATGTTCTCTAGGATTGATCTAATAGACATGGAATGATAGAAATGATTTTTTTTTCTCTTATGATAGATATGATTAGATAGAAAGTATGAGTGTCCCAAGTCGCTGCCCCTGTTTCCAATATTTGTCATCATTGCATCTCTTTTATTTTATTTTTTTAAAATTTTGAAGAGCGTCCAATGTATCCAGAACACATACCACCTGGATACTGCCATGACCTCTTGATAAGCGGAAGGAGTACAGAGATTGAATAGAAAGAGAACTTAGTGCACCCAAATATTGACCATCTGGGTTCATCTTTGTTCCCTGTTTGAAAAGAAAGAGAGCCAAAAAGCACCCAGATATTGACCATCTAGATACTGTTTTGTGCTCTGAATAAATTGAAAAAAGGAAACCAAGATAGAACTCCTATGCACCTAGAGTCCATCTAGGTAACACCATGAGCTCTTGATTCTGTAAAGAAAATCCAAAGCAAACAAGATAGAACTCCTAGACCCCAAGAGTCCATCTAGATAGCATTGTGAGCTCTTGATTGCAACATAAAAGAAAAGACCACAAAAACCAAAATAGAACTCCAACGCACTCAGAGTCCATCTGAATAGCACTGCGAGCTCTTAATTCTATAAACCAAACAAGCAAATAAAAGAGAATGAATGTCCAATTCTTTCCCAGGGTTAAGCTTAGATCATTGAACTGCACGGCTGCCAGATAAGTGACAGCGCCTACCACATTTATCCTAAATCATCATGGCCTTGAAATCAAAGTAAACATTCAATAGATAGCAATCAAATAAAATAAGTCATGATCTATCATAGCTACGCTCCTCACATGGTGGATCCTGGAGTAGCATAAGAACATAATTGCAAAATATAGACTGACATCTGACTGATTGACTGACCTAGTCAACATGTTTGGATGGTTCCTTGATGCAGTTGGATTCTCTTGATTGGCTTGACTCTTTGGATAAGCTTGATTGGCTTGATTGCTTGAGTGTGTCTAGTTTCAGTAATAGATGACTCATATAAGACTCACTTGTCTGGTTTGAGCGTATCCATCACTATGTAAGATGATTGATAGGATTGATTGTGATTGTTTTAGCAGCTGATCAAGCTATGTCAGATGGGCCCAATGCAAATTTGCAAAGCTCATGATTGTGACAATTGATAGCTTGGCTTGGTCACAAATTTCTTGCTGATTGATTTGATAGATTGATAAAGCTATGTCAAATGAGCCCAATGCTGATTTGTAAAGCTCATGATTGTGACATTTATTGATGGGGCGTGATTTCCCTATGCTCTCTTGATAACCAAGTTGGCTTTATTGCTTGGGATTTTGCAATTTTTTGATTGTTTTTTATGAAGATTGATTTTCTCAGAACATTTGGATCTTTTTAGGACTTTTTGATGAGTTTTCCAAATTTTTTAGATTTTTCAGGACATTTAGAATTGCCCCTAGTCTGGTGGACCAGTATTAACTATGGGTAAGTGCTTGGTGCTCAGAGGGGAGTGTGCTTTTGGATATAGCTTGGGTATTCAGTCTTGCATTTGAAGTGTGCTCAAGCTTTTGGAGTTCATTGATGGTGAACCTAGATTTTGAGCACTTGATGCCTGTTTGCTAGGTTTTCACTAAGGTACCTACTCAATAACACTTGTTTCCCAGGTTTTCACTGAGAGAGCAATTTTTTTTCTCTTTACCTTTTTTTTTTTGATTTTTTTTTGTCACCAAGGTGCCTGATTGCCAGGTTTTCACCAAGGTAACTTTTGTATTTTCTAATTTTTTTGGTATTTTCTGGATATGTAGATAGGTGCTTTAACCATTGAGGCCTCAAGTGTAGAATATCCAGGGAGTTGATCTTCTTCTGGTTTTGCCAGTATGTATGCCCACTCTGGGTAGAGTTGACAATGACAAATGGGCCTAGCCAGTTAGGCTCAAACTTTTTAGGTTTCACTCTTTGTGCTTGGTTCTTTTGATTTTCCATGAGGACAAGGTCTCCTACCTCAAATGTTCATGGCTTCACCTTCTTGTGATAGTTTCTTCTAAGGTGATTCTAATAGCCTTGTAAGTAGTTGAAGGCATGCTGTCTTCTTTCATCTAGTAACTCCAATTCACTAAGCCTTGCTACTCTGTAGTCTTCATCTGTAATCAAGTTCTTCAATGATATCCTTAGGGATGGGATTTCCACTTCGAGGGGTAATACCACCTCTGATCTATAGACTAGGGAGAAAGGAGTAGCTCTTGTAGGTTTTCTCATGCTAGTTCTATATGCCCATAACGGGAGACTAAGCTATAAATGTCAGTCTCGCCCTGATTCGTTCACTATTTTCTTCAAGATTTTCAAAATTGTTTTGTTTGTAGCTTCAGACTGGCCATTCCCTTGAGGATAATAAAATGAAGAGAACCCTTGTTTGATATGGAACTATTCACATAGCTCTTCAACATCTTTGTTTTGGAAAGGCATACCATGATCTGTCAGGATGGTTTGAGGGATCCTGTATCGATAGATGATGTGGTTAAGTATGAACATTGATATCTACTTTCCAGTAATGTAAGTGAGGGGAATTTCTTCCACCCACTTAGTGAAGTATTCTATTGCTGTTATAATGTACTTGTGTCCATTTTCTAAAGAAGGTGTAATTTTGCCCACTAGGTCAAATCCCCACATAGAAAATGGCAATGGTGACATGATAAGATTTAGTTCTTGGGCTAGTGCATGGATGAGGTCTCCACGAATATGACATTGTCTACACCTTTGTAAATGTTTGTGTGCATCTATCTCTATTATGGGCCAATAGTATCCCATGCAGATGATCTTCTTAGCTAAGCTGTTGCCACCTCTGTGGGTTCCACAAACTCCTTCTTGTACCTCGTACAAAGCTCTCTGGGATTCTGTGGAAGTGAGACATCGTAGTAGTGTTTCATCTATATAAAGTAGTTGAGAGGATGGTATACCTAGAGGCTTGGTGGATGAGGGACTTTCTCTGGTTTCTAGACAAGTTGGGAGGTAAGACACTATTTTGGAGGTAGTTGTACATATATTGGTACCATGGGTTTTCAAGACCAACAAGGACGCATGCTAATTCTATGATGGATGCTTGATGTGATGGCACCAAGAGTTGTTCTACTAGAAATTGGTATTGTGTTTCATTTCCTGGCATTTCGATCGGTGATGCTATGGTAGCCATTGCATCTGCAGATTTGTTCTGAGCTCATGGTACTTGCTCAAAGAAGATGTAGTGGAACTTGGTGTGCAATCTTTCCATCTATTCTCTGTATGGTATGAGCTTCTCATCTTTTGTCATATAATCATTGTTGACTTGGATAATGACCAACTGCGAATCTTTGTAGACCTTAAGGTTCTTGATTCTCCATTGAATTGCTATCTTTAAACTGATGACCAATGCTTCATATTCTGCTATGTTGTTTGTGTAGGGGAAGTTGAGTCTAAAAGATTTTGGAATTGTATCATTATATAGAGTGAAAGGCACTATTCTTGCCCCTGCACCATGGTTTGTGCACAACCCATCAAAGTATAGTTTCCATACCTCAATCATTGGTTGTAGTGTCATAATAGATTCATCAAGAAAGTCAAAAATAATAGGATGATGGTCCTAAATAGGTGCCTTTGCTAGTTGGTCTGCAATCACTTGCCCTTTGATGGCCTTTCTATCTATGTACTCAATGTCAAACTCACTTAAGATCATTGCCCACTTTGCAAGTCATCCAGTGAGCACTGCTTTTCTTAGGAGGCACTTTAAAGGATCAATATGTGCGATAAACTTTGTTTGGTGACTCAACATATAATGTCTCAGCTTCTAGGAAGCGAAGACAACTGCAAGGCATGACTTTTCAATTGGTGTATAGTTGAGCTCATATCCTACCAATGTTCTGCTTAGATAGTAGATGGCCCTTTCTTTACCTGCATCATCATGTTGTGCCAAGAGTACAACTAATATTGATTCTGTTGCTAAGATATATAGAAGCAATGGTCTACCTTGGACTGGTGGCACCAATATAGGAGACTTGAGGAGGTAGTCCTTGAATATTTGGAATGCTTTTTCACATTGCTCTGTCCATATGAATTTGATATCTTTGTGTAGTAGATGTTGGAATGGGTGGCACTTGTCTGCTAGCTGAGCTATGAAGTGCCTGATTGATTGGAGCCTTCCTTGTAACCCTCTTAGTTTCCCCAGGTTCGATGGTGGAGGCATGTCCAATATTGCTTTGACTTTCTCTAGGTCTACTTCGATGCCTCTATGTGACACTATGAACCCCAATAGCTTTCCTGTTGTGACACTGATTGCACATCTCTTTGGGTTTAAATAGACTTTCTATTCCTACATTCTATCAAATATTGGTCCTAATGCTTGTAGATGATCCTTGTGAAGCATTGACTTTGCTAGTATGTCATCCAAATAGTCTTCCATTATTTTGTGGATGAGATCATGAAAGATAGTTGTCATGGCCCTTTGATACCTTGCTCCAGCATTCTTTAGACCAAATGACATGACATTCCAACAATATGTGCCCCAAGGACATATGAAAGTTGTTTTGTGTTGGTCCTCTAGCACGATCCTTATCTGATTATACACTGAAAATTCATCCATGAGTGATAGCATTTGATGTCCATCGATTAGATCAACTATCATATCAATGTTGGGTAAAGGAAATTCATCCTTGGGACAAGCTATGTTGAGATCTCTGAAGTCTGTGCAAATCCGTATCTGACCACTATGCTTTGTAACTGGTACCAAGTTAGATATCCAGTCAGTGTATGGTATCGGTCTTATGAACTTGGCATCCAAGAGCTTTTTTAACTCTGCCTTGACTAGCAATGCAACATGGGGATGCATCTTTCTCAGCTTCTGCTTGACAGGTTTGGCATTGGGTAGCAACGCGAGATGGTTTAGTACTAGCTCTAGATCTAACCCTGGCATATTTGAGTAGGACCATGCAAAATTGATCATCCTTGCCTTGAAGAAACTTATGAACTATTCTCTCCCTCTGGGGTGAGTGATTTCGCCAAGTATATGTTCTTTGGGTTCTTGTCGTCTCCCAAATTGACTTCCTCTATTTCTTCTGCTAGTAATGTTGATTTCTCCTCTGTCAAGGGGAGTTCCTTCTTTCTATCTTCTAGCACCTCAATGAGGTTTTCACTAGAAGATATGTCTTGTTTTAGCTTTTTATCATTTTTTGTGTCAGTAAGCGCCTTTCAGTTTTCACTTACTGACAATTATTTTTTCTTTTTTGAATTGTTTTGATGACTGGAAAGAGGGGCTTCCTCCCCAAAGTATGCTAATTTTCGAGGTCAATGGAGAAACCTGATTTATGATCTCCTGATGGCATTCCCTCTCTAAGTCCCATGAAGTCTGTAATGGCCTCATCATTCTCAAAAATATCTATATTAGGCAGTCCTTGTTGATCCCACTCTATTAGTTCCAGGTGTACAAGACATAGGCCCTCATGCTAGTTTGACTCTATTTGGTTGAAAGGGGCTTAAGATAGGGTTCTGACAAACCTAGACTGTGATGTGGACACATCACTTGAAGACTGGAGAATGACATGTTTATCTATGCAAGGTTGGTCATTAATGGATAGTTAGTCAAATAAGTCTTCCAGGTTTATGATAGTTTCTTACCGAGGGGAATAATATGGGATTGACGGTTTAGAGTCATGAAGGGATCTCCACTCGTACTCATGGGAGTCAGTTTTAATAGAACGCTTGTTAGATGTCTCACTTCCTTTGTTATCGGTGATTGCTATGTTGAGGTTCATTCAGTTTTGAGAGGTTCCCTCTTCAACGGGCAACAATTGTGTCAGTATGTTGCTTATTAAGACACATTTTGAGTTATGCCCCCATTGCATCTCTGCTATTTGTTCTTGATCAACTGGGATGTCTTGGATTATAGGGCTGGTTCTTTGTTTCCCATAGCCTAACCCTCTTTTGCTTCTCTGGGTTGGTGGGAGAGACAATTCCATTAAGCCTTGTTGCCTTGCCCTCAGACCAGTTGTACCATCATACCTGAATCTTTGTAACATTGTATAACCATTTCCATAGTTTGACAAGGGTAGGGGTTGTCAAAATTTCTCTTGTGGATCTTGGTACAACCATGTACTGATATCTTGCTCAAATGGATTTTCCTTTGCAATGTCTCCCCATCTGACAAAGGTTGTGGGCGGACATCTAAATAGAACAGGCTGCGGAGTTTCTGCTATAATAACAGGTTGTTGCATGCCATAAGTTCTTGGGCTCTGAGGCATGTGCATGATGGTGAAAGCCTCCTCATATCTGTATTCACCACAACCCTTGTCAGTAATAGATATTTTTCTCACTTTCCATGTGACATCCTTAGGATTTGAATCTAAAGAGGAGGGGATGCTTGCATCTTGGTTTAGGGGTACCTGGTTTTCAGTGCTGATTTGGACCGCATTACAGTATTGGAAAGGTTGGGGATCTCCCTCTATGATTATTTCTTCTCCTTGGTGTGGGAATTTGATGAATTGATGGTATGTTGAGGGTATGGCTTGCATTTCATGTATCCATGGTCTCCCTAGCAACATGTTGTATCCCAACTCAAGATCTAGGATATGGAAGGGAGGGTTTTTGACCACTAGACCAATACAGACAGGTAGAATGATATTACCTTTAGAGGATCTTTCCTCTTTGTTGTAAGCTCTGATATTTATCCTCCTCATGACATCAATGGTTGATTCTGAATAGCCTAGTTGCTTGATTAATTTTAGAGTACAGATGTTTAACCCAGCTCCACCATAAATAAGGACTCTACGGATAGCACTTTTGTGGGCCTGGACAAGCAAGTGCAAAGGATCATTATGCAAGGGTTTATGTGGTGGCACATCGTGGTCTGTGAATGTGGCATGTTTGTTAGCAGCTATATGGTTAACCGTCATTTGGAAGCTCTTGGGTGTTATGTCCCTTGGGATAGATACATTATGAAGGGCTTGGTCAAGTGCCAATTTATGTTGCAGAGATATGCGTAATAGGTCAAACATGGAGATCTAGGTAGGTGTGCTCTTTAGTTGATCCACTATGCTTGGCTGTGGATCTGAGGTTGCATTAGGATTGGCAGATATAGAAGATGAGGATGGTACTCCCTGTAAGACAACTCTGGTGTGACGCATGGTTACAAAACATTTGTTACCTTGGTCTTTGATAGTGATTGGTCTTTGATAGTGATTGTAGCAACATGGCTATCCAAAGGATTGAGGCAATTAATAATGTTATCACTATTGGCATATGTATAGATGACCTGTTTGGACGATCCACCAGACCCAAAAGATTTTCCCTTGTTGTGATCATGAAAGGTGTCGTTGAAGATAGTGTGATCAGTTGTTCCTTTGGCTTGGGTATTTGTTACATCGATGACCCCTATGTCAATCAAATCTTAGATAGCGTGTTTTAATTGGTAACAATTAGACATTTTATGTCCTTTCACCTGATGAAACTCGCATAAGTATTTGTCATTATACCACCTTGTCTTGTTGGCATCTTGTTCAAATTCCCTAATTTTTGGGAGAGTGATAGTGTTGGATTGTATCAGCTTGCATAAATCTGATTCTATCGGCTCTCCTAATGGTGTGAAATCTCGTTGTTGGAATTGAAACTGTGGTTTGCGTTGAGGCTGTTGTTGAATGTTTGACACAGTGGCTGCTTGGATAGGGGGAGGTTGGTTTTGGGTGTATGCTTGTTGAGTGGGCCCTGTGGGTTGTTGGTTGGCCACAGGTGCACCTTGCAGTGACAACTTGGGCTGTGCATAGTTGATTGTCTTCACATCAATGACACCATCATTGGTAAAAATTTTGTTTTTGTTCCACCACTTAGCTTTGTCCGTTGCATTTTTGTTTGTATTCATTTGTGTTGGATCTGCAAGGATTCCTCGTTTGACTAAGTTCTTCTCACAATGAATTCCTCGTTCGATGATTTGTGTGAAGTTCAGAGCTAACTACAATTTTGTTGTGAATGACATGTTTGGGATCAGGTTGTCAACGAACATGACTATTAGGTCTTGTTTGAGCACATCATACATTATGTGGTTTACAATATTCCTCCATCTCTATAGGAAATTCACAAAAGACTCTCCATCTTTCTATTTGATATCACAAAGGTCCTTGATACTGACCTTGCACTTGATGTTGTGATGGAAGTGAGCGATGAAATTTTCAACCAGTTCACCCCAAGACTAAATTCCATGAGGTAAATGTGAGAACCATTCCATTGCTAGTCTGACCAAGCTTTGTGGGAACAGTCGCATTAATTTTGTCTCATCATGGGCGACTTCGACACAACTAGAAAAAAACTCTCAGATATGTTCAATAGGGTTGGTATTGCCCCTATATTTGTCAAATTTTGGTACCGAGAAGTGGGTTGGAAATGGAGACATGTGAAGAGAGTGGTCAAAGGGGTATGGGTATAAATCCTCTGCGGTGTAGGATTTAGTTTTCCCCTGATTTTGCATATCCATCATTTGGGTTTGAAGGGTTTGCATTTGTTGCATCAACATGTCCGAATGATACTGAGGCTGATGTGTGACAATGTTCCTCTATGCTATAGTGGGTATGAGGCTGCGCCTCTACATCCCTTGAGTAGGAACATAGGATTTCATCCTAGGGACTTGATATTGATTTTCCACCATATGATTTTGAAATGGGGGCACATGAGTAGCCCATGGTGGGTTTTGATGGATTTGTTGTTGTTGAAACTATGGCTGATATTTTTGGGGTTGATATTGCTACTGTAGAGGTTGGGGTTGAAGCTGGGGTTGTTGTTGCTGGGGTTGGAATTGTGGCAACTGAAGCTAGGGTTTTTGTTTCTGAGGTTGGAATTGTGGAAACTGAAGCTGGGGTTGTTGTTACTGGGGTTGGATTTGAGGCAACTGAAGCTAGGGTTGGATTTGAGGCAACTAAAATTGGGGTTGCTATTGTTGGGGTTGGAATTGTGGAAACTGAAGCTGGGGTTGTTGTTATTGGGGTTAGAATTGTGGAAATTAAAGCTGGGGTTGCTATTGCGGAGGTTGGATTGATGTCAGAATGGGAAAAGGTGTAGGCTTGGGTGGGCACTGACTGTAAGTCGTACCTGTAGAAATGGATCCCTGCAGGCATGAGGTGTTGATCCCAACACTAGTATGAATTGACTACAACAATGGAATAGTTTCAGAATAGTTGGTGTTTGGTGGTATGGAAGGCATAGCATGATAGCTTGATTGTCCAGGCCCTGAGACCAAAGGTGGAGGCATACTAGTGACCATGGGTGCACTTAGTTGTGAGCATGTCATGCTTTGAGTGGAAGATGTGCTTGCTTGGTTTATACCATTGGTTTGGCTGGGTATTGTCTATGTTAATGTGTGTATTATCAATGGTGGAAATATTTGAGAGACAACAGGTAGTATCTGAGGAGACTAAGTGGTGTTTTGATCCACAAGAGGGTTTTTGCACCATATGGTCGATACACTGAATTCAGCGGGGAGTTTGACTCCCTTCTTTATCAGCATGGCTAAGAAGCATTTGGGATTCCTCTCTACAACAACGTCAACCACTTGTGTGGAATAAGCATCTTGCTCCACAACTTCAATCTCTACTTCTGTGACATTTTGGAAAAAATCTGACCCACGGGGTTGTTCAAAGAGTATAGTAGAACTGATATTTGTGAAAGGATCATTCTCTTGCTCTATTTCCCAAGTGGGGAATATGTTGATATATGACTCATCAGGTTGTGTTCTAGCCTTTGACCTTGTGTAAGGCCCTCCATGATGTGTTTGAGATATAGTGTGGTCCAGATTTTGTAACTAAAATAAGTGATATAAAGCAAACAAAAAAGGATAACCTTTCTAAGGAAGTCTGAATTATATTTTGGACAAGGGTAATTCTAAGGATAGATTTTGATATATCTTGATCTCAAAGTGGTGATGTTGTAAAAGATAAGATTTTTTTACCTTTGCCTGGGACAAAGTCACTTGATAAAGATAATGATGATGTTTGATATGATGAGATCAAGATATTTTGAGTCTGAGCTTTTGAACTAACAATGTTTTAGACAATAATCGTGCTTTTTTGAGAAGGGATGATCTTTAACGTTTAGAGATTCACACAATGTTCTTCACATTTTCCTGGGATAGACACTAGTTTTGGACATCAAATGAAGAGTTCTTTCAAGGTTTTCAAGTCAAAACAAGAATAATGTATCTCTTGTCAATTGCGGTACAACTCCACTAATTGTGGTAAAGTAAATTGTTGATTGCAGTATTTTATCACCGATTGCGGTAATAAATAGGGTGATTGCGGCAATAAATAAGTTAACTGCGACAGACTTCCTTCAATTGTGGCAAAATGCGGGCAATTGCGGTAAAAAGGGGAACAAACTCAAAAATACTAGAGGATAAGTATCACTATCTGACAATTTTGATATTTTGGAACAAGGCTTCTGATTTGCAAGATAGTTGATGTTGAAAACCCTAGAATTTAACACGTTTGACTCATTTTGACAGTTGGATGTTTATTTTGCATTTTCAAAAACTGATCAAAGAAAAAGCACAACAGACACTATGTTTTGAAGAATGATGACTAACAATGTGTATGTTCTACAACTTTTTCAAGTTGCAAGGTTATCATGAGGTCTCAACAATGAACAGTCAGATTAATCTAGGTCAATGGATTTAGAATACAATATTATAGGCCCAATGCTTGAATGTCCATTAGCTCACACATCCATTGTCACACTACTAGGACACGAAGGTCTGCGACGTAGGTGCTCGTGTTTTTTCCATTGCCAGGTATTGTTGTCGTGGAGTGAAGATCTCTTTCACTGCACAAATACCATGGGACACATATGTTGGGAATCTTGGGAGGAAATTCTACAACCCCTTGCACTATAATAAGGTACTTGTTCGGAGGTAAATCGGGTTGGTCTCTAAATAACAAGGTTGTAGTAAGGGTCCATGGCGTCTATCCAATCGGTCTGTATGTGTGTGACTCACTTAAGAGCCTAGTTGACCATGCTAGCTCCTTAGGGATATTCACCCGATCCAGACTATCATCAACACACCTCGCCCGAGCTTGGCTAGATAAGATGGAACTTTGGTTTGCGCCTTGTTTATATACCGATCGAAAGGATTATCAGTTTAAGGTCATTTTTCAAGGAAGAAGCACATTACCCGGGCAAGCCTTTCTAAAAAGTATAAAGGTTTTTAATCTAACAGATTGTGCAAGTGCACCCAAAACTCAAGACACAAGGTAAATCGATTAAGCTTCAAAAATTTGAAATGTGAACTAAGCTACACCACCACACAAGTACAAGTGTTTAGTTTTAAGCCCAAAAGTAGGTGTTGATTGCTTGTTCAATTTTAATGCACCAAATTGAGAAATTCTTTGCCTTGTTCAATTTTAGTCCCCACGTCAATTTTAAGCCCAATTTTGAAATGTGAGATGTGAGATGTGTGACAAACACTATTCTTTTTAAACCCAAATCGACAAGTGAATGAATTTTATGTTGTATTGTTATCTTGCCTCCTTGATTTGAACCTGTCAAAAGAAAGTGTTTAGTATCTCAAAAAAATGAAAGCTTCTCAATTCAAGACAGAAGAATATCCAGAAACTCCAGGATTATTGAGATTGCTAAAATTAATGGTGACTTTATACTTACCTGTAAATCTCTTAATTGAATCAATGTACCTCGTGTATGCTTCACTTTGATCTTCAGCTATGATTGCGTGAATAGCCCTTTGTTGTGATCGATAGTTGATGGTTCTCCTTCTTGCAGCTCTTAATGCTCTAGCACCTGGTATGCATCTGATTATCCTCTTGGCCATTAGTCATTTTCCCAATCCTACCAAGAAATCAAGAAAGAACACACAAAAAGAAAACTTTTTCAAAGATCTTTCTTTTTTTGAAAATATTTCTCAAAAAACATAAATAACAGAGAATAAAGTCCCTGTATAATTTCAAGACCTTTCCAAAAATGTAACTTTTTTGATAAGAAATGTTGATTTGTGTCCAAAATTAATTTTTTATGAAATATCATAAAAAATTTGTAAAAAATTCATAAAAATCTGAATTTTGGACTGCAGCTTTCTTACGTCAAATAATACATGGAAAAAAAAGATCATAATTCCTTAATTTGTGCCCTAGGGACCCATTTTATCATAAAAAACCAGTTTGAAAAGATCTATTATTTTTGCAACATAATTTCATAGAAATTAAAATCACAGAGAATAAACCCCCTCTATAATTTCAATACCTTTCCAAAAATGTAACTTTTTTGATAAGAAATGCTGATTTGTGTCCAAAATTAAATTTTTATGAAATATCATAAAAAAATGATGAAAATCGTAAAAAATTCAGAAAAATCTAAATTTTGGACTGTAGCTTTCTTACATCAAATAATACTTGTAAAAAATAATTTAGATCATAATTCCTTAATTTGTGTCCTAGGGACCCATTTTATCATAAAAGACAAGTTTGAAAATATTTTTTTTTTGCAAAATAATTTCATAGAAATTAAAATCACAGAGAATAAACCCCCTCTATAATTTTAATACCTTTCCGAAAATGTAATTTTCTTAAAAAGAAACTCTGATTTGTGCCCAGAAATGAATTTTTATGAAATATCATAGAAAAATTATAAAAAAATAAAAAAACTCAAAAAAAATTGAATTTTTGTTTGGGGCCTCCTTAAATCAGCATCAACCTGCAAAAAAATTTCATAAAATAATTCCATGTGGTTCGAAAGATATGAAAAAATTTCACGCGGGCTGTAAGTTCACGTCGGGTTCACCAAAATGTACACCTCCTATTGTCTCTCTCTACTCCTTCTGAAATATTGTTTTTTATACTCAGTACTGGTGTGGGCAGCATCTATGACTTGAGAAGCATCGAGAATTTGATACTTGAAATGTGTGTGTGTGTGTGATCGCAAGATGGTTTGAATGCTATAACCAAATTGACATAGTAATGGCGCACGAGAGCTTGAAATCCTAGATCCATCAAATGGTTATGAAGGTTTTATTATATAGGAATTGGGGATGAAATGAATGGTTGAGATCAAACCCAGAGATAGGGAGATGAACGGTTGAGATTAAAAGGAACTGGAGAAGCCATCAGTAAACTCCACCTCTTCAATTGGTAAAGAGGAGATAAAGTTTGGTTGACTGAAGAGCTAATTGTGAGTTACCTTTTAGAACTGAAGAGGTGGGTGGAGTTACCCATGTGAATTGGAGAGATGGGTGGAGTAACCCATGTGATCTGATTGGAGTTATCTCTTTGAAGATAAATGAATATTTAACTCATTTATTCAATTAAAGTTTTCAACATGTGAGATAATTGAATTCTTTTTGATTTAGAATTACTTTATTTGATGAAATTAAATTAAAAAAATAGAAATTAATTTAATTGGAAGAATTTAATTAGTAAGTTTAAATATTTGAATTTAAACTATAGGAAATTTAATTTAATTAATTAATTAATTAATGGTAATTAATCAATTAAAGTTAATTAATTAATTTTGGAAATTTGATTAGATGATTTGGGAAATGAATTTAGAAGAAAATAGATGATTAATTAATGATTAAAAAACCATTAATTAATAGATGAAAATTAGTGTTTTTAATGTAAAGTGGCAAGCCTGTCCATTTTTGGGTGTCTACACATACATCTGATGATATTCTAGAATTAGTCCATACTGATCTATGTGGACCAATGAGGACAAAGAGTTATTATGGAGATAGATATTTTATTCTCTTTGTTGATGATTACTCTAGAATGATGACAATTA
>MU224937.1:1114315-1148096 GCA_018584345.1 Thuja plicata | reverse complement strand
GATATTTTATTCTCTTTGTTGATGATTACTCTAGAATGATGACAATTATGTTTCTAAAAGATAAATCTGAAGCATTCAAGATGTTTAAATGGTATAAGGCTATGGTAGAGAAACAAAGTGGTAAGGACTTGAAATGCTTGAGATCAGATAGAGGAGAGTTTATATTAGATGAGTTCACTAATTTCTGTAATGAGCATGGTATAAAAAGACAGGTTTATGCACCAAGAACACCACATCAAAATGGGATTGCTGAGAGAAGGAATAGATCCATAGTTGATTGTGCTAGAACACTGATGATAGAGAAAGGAATCACCCAAATCTTCTAGAGGGAAGCTGTCAGTACTGTTGTCTACACATTAAATAGAGTACAATTGAAGAAGGACACAAAGAAGACACCCTATGAGCTATGGTATGGTAAAACACCCAATGTAAGTTACTTCAAAATCTTTGCTAGTCAATTTTATATCTTAAAGAATGATAGAAATGGAAAGCTTGACACTAAGAGTGATGAAGGTATCTTCCTAGGGTATTCCACCAAAAGCAAGGCTTATAAATGTTTTATTAAGGCTTCTAACAAAATTGTTGAAAGTGCAAATGTGAAGATAGATGAATTTGTAGAAAAAAATGAGCTAGAAAGCACAAAAGAACCAGAGGACTACAACAAGTTTGTATACTATGAAGAACCTAAAAATCTGCCCAAGTAACAATGCTTAATTCCAAAGCAACAAAATGTTGTAATTAAAAATCATGTTGCAAATACCGACGATCAAGATAATAATCAAAATAATGTACAAAGTGATGAAGAACATAATGAAGGAAAAAATGATGATCAAGATGATAGACAAAGAGCTAAACCAGTTCTTGCTAGATATGTAAGAAGGAACCATCCATAGATCCAGATCATAAGAGATAAGAAAACTAGTATAAGAACAAGAAATAAGTCTCTAAACACAAGTTGTTTAATTTGTGAGTTTGAACCAAAATCTGTCAATTCTGCACTTAATAATGAAGAATGGATAGGTGATATGAATGATGAGATTTAAAAGATTGAGAAAAATAAGACATGGTCACTTGTACCAAGACCAGATGAAAAGAATGTCATCGGTACTAAATGGATATTCAGGAACAAGCTAAATGAGAATGGAGAAGTCACAAGAAACAAAGCAAGACTAGTATGTAATGGGTATGCACAAGAGGAAGGTTTTGACTATGGAGAGACCTTTGGACCCATTGCTAGGCTAGAAGGTGTAAGAACACTACTTTCTTATGCTGTATTCAAAGGATTCAAGGTTTTCTAGATGGATGTCAAGTCAACATTCCTAAATGGAATACTTGAAGAAGAGGTATACATTGAGAAACCAAAAGGGTTTGTAGATCTAGACAAGAGAAATATGGTATGTAGACTTCATAAAGCCTTGTATGGATTGAAAAAAGCTCCTAGAGCCTGGTATGAATGACTTCATTCCTATTTTATAAGTATTGAATTTGTAAGGACTAGTGAAAACAATAATCTTTATTTGAAGGAAGATACTGACACTAACACTTTCATTGTTGAAATATTTTTTTATGATATCATATTTGGAGGCAATGATATGCTATGCAAATCATTTTCTAATGAGATGAGCAAACAGTTTGAGATGTTTATGTTTGGAGAGATCATGTTCTTTCTTGGTCTACAGATCATGCAACAATGTGAAGGTATTTTCATCATTACACAGTCCAAATATATTAAAGAGGTCCTGAAAATATTCAAGATGGAAGATTCCAAACCAGTTGGAACACCGATGGCTACTGGATGTAAGTTGACAAAGGAGGACAAGACACCAGTGGTAAATCAAACTTTGTACAAATCAATGATAGGCAAACTCATATATGTTGTACAGACTAGACTAGATATTGCACATGCAGTAAGAATAGTTGCAAGATTTTCTACTAATCCTTGAGAATCACATATGACTATTGTGAAATTTTTTTAAAGATATTTGAAGAATACCAAGGAATATGGCTTATGGTATAGAAGAGAAGGAAAATTTGAACTTAAGGTGTTTACCGATGCTGATTGGGCTGGAAATCTTGATGAACGAAAGAGCACAACTGGAGGAGCATTCTCTATGGGTGACATACTTGTCACATGGATTAGCAAAAAGCAAGGATGCATCTCTCAATCTATTACAGAAGTAGAGTATGTTTTTGCTACTGTAAATTGCTCAAATATTGCATGGATCAAACAGTTACTGGAAGGTATGCATATGAAGATCCTAGAACCAGTAATTATCTATTGTGATAACACCAGTGCAATAAACATTTCCAAGAATCTAGTCATGCATGCTAAGACTAAACACATTGCCGTCAAGTATCAAAAGAGGTGACACTTGAGTATGTGCAATCCAAAGAACAATTAGCTGATATCTTCACCAAGCCACTGCCCAAGGATACATTTGAATACTTGAGGAAAAGACTAGGGGTCAAACCCTTGTCTACCAGCCAGTAAAATGACTAGAAGGCTGCATTAGCCTACATATTATCAAAATATCATTCATGTTGATGCAAGAAAAGAGATGAACTTCAAGGCTACATCTATATACAGATAGGTATATATCATCGCCGAGCACCAGAGCATATTGTTGTATTCCTGATGGATAAGGAAAATTCAAGGAATATATTATGGATAGAGAGAAACGATTGTTTGACATTAATGTCAGATATTTGTTTGGCATTGCTGTCAAAGGGAGATAGATTATCCATATTATCACATTCTTCAAAAAAGGGAGAGAGATTATCCATTATCACATTACTCCAACAGGGAGAGATTATATCCTTAGGGAGAGAAATTGTATGAAAAATTATACAAAGGGAAAGTTGCTGACAAGAGAAAAAGATATCAAAAGAGAAGAACAGTCAAGGGAGAGAAATTGACACAAGGAGAGAACAAAACACATCAAAAGATAGAGAATTGCAAGAATCAAATCTAAGCTAAAACAGAGCTTACCGATGGTCATACATTTTTTGGTTAACAGAAAAAAAATATTGGTAGTTTGATGAATCTCAACTGTTGTATTTCATATTGTATTAGAAATAGTATAGTGTGATAATATAGTATGTTTCCATCAATTCCAAAGGGAGAGATTGATGACATGTAACTGATTGAATGTTTGATAATGTTAAGTTGAAATATAATGCAAGTTATTAAATTAGTTAATGGACTATATTGTCATTGATGTCAAATTAATATCATATGTACGGTCATGTACATAATGCCAAAGACTTCAAAGAACCAAAGGAACCAAAGTTATGCTTTGAAAAATGCATAAAAGTCAAGTATTTACTAAGTGACAAACAACACCGACAGAGTGCACACCGTCGGACATAGAAAAGAAGAACAGTCATAGTGATACCCGACGATTAGAATCATAGTGTTGCTCGATGAAGAAAAACCATAGAATGCCCGATGAGCAAATTTAGAAGGTTGCCCGATGAGCTAAAGACTCAAAATGCCCGACAACCAAAGATAAAGAGTTTCCCAATGAGTAAAATTCCAATGATGCCCGACAGATGGAGATCATGAAGCTAACTAGAGTCTCATCGATGGATCAGTCAGTTGTCACCGATGACTAACTACAGTGGCAACTGACAGAATAGAGAGTTTAGAAAATGACAAAATATCTAGCTTGCAGAGCTAAATATAGACTTAACTAGTTGTCTACTTTGTTTTATTCAACCAAAGATAAGTCATTGATTTAAAGCTGATTTGTACAATTGGCAAGAAGATATCTACGAGACAAATCAGGAGTTATGCTTTAAATCTAATTGGGTGGATTGTTTATCACGCCAAGAATCAAGAACCAAGAAACAATGAATATTATGTCTATATAAGAGACAAGCTTAATTTATTTATGGATGGGATTAAGGGGAGTGAATAGAAAGAGGATGCTGAAGAGAAACTGATGAAGAACAAATTCATGCAGTGCTGATCAAACAAGTTGAAGGAATAGATAAGGAATTCTGTAGACAC
Organism: Thuja plicata; assembly: GCA_018584345.1. Lineage (NCBI taxonomy): Eukaryota > Viridiplantae > Streptophyta > Pinopsida > Cupressales > Cupressaceae > Thuja > Thuja plicata. The sequence continues at coordinate 1,144,084 of MU224937.1, read as the reverse complement.
TGACGAACAATGAGCACAACATCACAAAGCAGAAAGTGTGGAGCACAAGGATTGAATTGATACATTGGTCAAAGAGGTAATGTACTTAAATAGATCTGAAAATCTTTAATTCAAGTTGCAATATGAATAGGTCATATTGTTTCAGTTTAACCATTGAAGCATCAAGTCTCTTAACCAAGCAGGACTTAACAATCTTCTATATATTGAGGTACATCTCAAGGAGTGCCAAAAAGATTGATTCATGAAAGTAGCATTGGACTTGCCCGATACCTATTGACAGTCTAAGGAGGCTGATTCAAGGATGGTAGCAATAGATGTCGGATACTAAGTGACAAACTCTATGTATAAAATCATCTAACAAGGTCACACTTAATAGTGTGTTTGTAGCCTTTAATAGGTTGGCTCCTAACAGGGCTCACTTCAGAAGAGTGAAAATTTGGGGTATCGGTCCTAGTGGTTTTTCCCTTAATAGGGTTTCCACGTTAAAATTCTTGTTTTATGTGTGTATGATTCATTGCTTTACTAATTTACATCTTACATAGATAACTTTGGATTGATCGGTATACTCTACTTATTTACTGAGTTTCAGTAAATAGTTATACTGCTTATCGGTAATCAAGAAAGAATAAGGATTGACAGAGAAAACTGACAGACAGTTAATCATTAATAGTATTTCATGGCATGCATCTTTTAGGGAAATAATAATTTGAGATTTATTGATTGGTGGTTAAGTTTGAAGGATAAATTTTTGAGGTCACTGATTCACCCCCCCTCTCAATTATTACTAACAATTTCAAAATAACAAATAAGCATATAAAAGCAACTCACTAACTATGCATCTGTCTTTAAATTCCTTATTCATCACATCACAACATGTTGAATGTTACCATCAACTTTAATTATAGCTTTTATATACTAAAATTTAACTCCTAGAAAGAGGCATATAACTAACAATTAAGTATAACTATAAATGTTACAGTCACACTAAACAATGGTGTCTTACATTTTCTCAAGGTCATTTCTTTAAACATGTAAAATCTTAAGGTTTTCACAATGTTAATTTTAAACATTTTTATACAAATCTCACCTTAGCTACCTAATCTAAGTTGCTAAATTCCATATTCATATATAAACACACATACTTATTGACTCTATACAATAACTGTAACTTAGATTTTAAAAGAATGAGTCCTGTTAAAATATTATACACGATTTATAATCCAAGCATCAACATTTATTAAATCTTTTTTGTAATAAAATTGACCAAATAAAATGGACTAACTAAAAAAAAATCCCTTGATTACATAAACTATTGAAAACACTATAAATATCTAAGACTATAATCGCTAATAGAAACTGAACTCATTAAGTACTCATAATTTTCAGCAAGAATTAAATACAAGAAGGTAACTATCTCATAGTATTTTCATATGATTTCTACTAAGATAGCACCACTATTTCAAATTTCATAAAATAACTAATCTTTTAATCATGACTACACAAAACTATTTGCCCCTACTATAATTAAAGAATATAATGCTTATCTAACAATTTAAAACTAAGAGTAAATAAAAAAAGTATAAAATACTATTTATTAAACAAGGTTTTTCTTTTAACGCCGTCAATTCTTATTTCGTGGCAGCTTTATTTCAAACAGTGTTAAAATGTTTTTGTATATTTTCCTTAATAAGTTTATATCACGATAGCATACTAACAACAATAGCTATATTTATATGAAGAAAACATGAAACTAAAAATTATATATTGGAAATCTTATAATGATAGTAATCATATTTAAGGATAAAATTAATGATATATCTACCTTAGCAATATTATAACAGCCTCTTACAACCATTTTAAATACACTATTTTCTATTCTCTTATCCATCGTAATGATAGCATAATATGAGCAACAATATTTACAAGAATACAACATAAAAAATAATTATATCTTGATGGTATTTTAACAACAATAATTATTTAATGAAGGCAATATTTCTGATATAATAATTGTTTTGAGTAGCAACAATAACAACCATATTTATACTATCTTTCAACAAAATAATTATTTCTCAGCAATTTTATAACAACAACCAGCAATATGGATGGTAAATAAATTGTATAATGTTAACCTTGCAACAGTAAACATATTACTCATAAATCTGAAGTACTATAACAGCAACAACCAAAATCAACAATTAAATAAATCTGAGAGCATTATACAAGCAACAATAAAGATATTTGTATAAATCTAAGTATATTATATAAGCAGCTCTTATAATAGCTTACCCATTACTCTTCATAAATATCTGAAATAATAGACTTCCAAACCATTACCATTTTAAATTTATGAGTAGTCATTTAACATTTTCTAAACTACCATATTTCAAGGATATAGAGAATTCAATACAATAGCAAAGAGTAGTACATACCTTTCAAATCTGAAACATAAAGTAGGGGGTCATCAGTAAACAATATTCTCTTCCACATGCTTATTGTTCAGCAATCTGCCACTCGAATGGTTGATAAAAAGGCTTGGAAAAATTCTCAACAAATGTAACCGATGGTTGTAAAGTCAGATTATTTGATAGTGTCTTCCCAACATGTGCCAAAATGGGAGCTTTGCAACCATGTATGGACATCCATCAAACCGTAATAAAAGTTGCCTCCTTTCATTTGAAATTCTATATTTTCTATATACATAATATGTAGTAGAAAAATAATAATAATAATAATAAAAGTTCTGCCTGACTAAATGCCTCAAGGAAATGTATTCCATTGCAATCAAAGATCCCCAGTTTTACATATACTAGATTAGTTGAAAAGGATTTAAAAACTCAAGCAACCATGATAGTGAAATATGCACAAATTGATTTATTTAAATGGTTTAGACAAGAACTCCTAGCCAAAATGCAGCTGTAGGTTTAAAACAAAGTTCAACAACAATTCTCAATATCCCATAGCTCCAGATCAACACCCAACACTTTTCCCCCCTTTTGACCATAATGATACTAATTTGTACTTCTGCTGTGGTAGATTTTCATGTATATGATCAGTCTATTACAGAGAATTTGTTTTATTTTTGGTGAAATAAGGACTGCCAATCGACCTTTTACCAGATTCTATCAAGTCCTATTCCCTTGCAAATTGTGGAAGCTTCCAAAGGCACCTACTAGAATGCTAAGATTATAATGTATATCCTATCACAACAACTAACAAAAGAAGGAAGATCCTAAAATACGTATCAACCCATTTTGTTATTATAAGTAAATGAAAGTATAATAATTGAAAAATGGAAAGGACACACATGGAAATGCAAGGATGGCACCTATAAGTAGCATGACAACAAGGGATGGGGACTGGAAATGTGAATCGTGGGATCTGGACTTGTCCCAATGGAATATCACATTCCTGTGAACATGGGAGAGCCTGCGCATCCTTCCTCTCTTCAATTCCATTCTCTTATGTAATATCCCCAAACCGTCCCCTCCAAAAAAATTAATGATCTCCCCCCCATATGAGTTGTCTCACCGAATACAAAAGATGCCAGACCCACTATCTCAAAACTAGCACCCAAAAAATAAATGAATTCCCAATACCCCACAAAGACTTTCGCTCCTCCAAGTCTCTACCATGCACATCACTCTGACCTCCTCAAGGAAATCTCCCTCTGAAACACTCAAAGTTAACTAACTTAGTGATGGGATTCCCCATGCCTTATTGCTCACTCCAACAACTCTCATAAATTCCTCCTTCGCCAATACTTATCGACTCATTTTAATATTATTTGCTCATGAGGATAATAAATCTCGTAGTTACTTCTATTGCCATATTAATTTAATATAAATTAGATGTTGATATAGGAGCAAAGCATTGTATTGTCCCCTTAATTTAATATTGAATATTTATTATTTACTTATAACTAACCATCAATATGAATAGATAAATTTGATATGTTGCTTTAATTAATGTAGTTTGTCACTGTTTAAAAAAAAATGCACATTAGTTATGTTTTGGCTAGATTGAATAGGTTGTGAGAATTCCATTTTAGTGTTCCAATAGTGTGGGTATTACATATGGTATCAGAGCTTGGTTCGCAACACTCGAATCTCTAGATAATATTGTTGCTTATGTTGTTATTGTGAAATGTTAACTAATTGATGGTGGTTACTAAATTTACTTTGTGTATACTTCCTTTTTGTGATTATATGCAATTATGTTGTGATAACATGTTTGAAGATATAACATTAACTATGTTTAAGAGAATTTATATTGCATGCATATTTAAATGTATTACATTAAGGTTATTGGATAATAATCCTTAGTAAAGAAAAACAAATAATTTTTCCTTTTGTTACTCTATGTCTGATAAATCGAAGGAGGTTAGTTAAGGGAACACGTTAGTATCATTGATTGTATATATATCATGTGGGATTAGAGAAATTTAGGTAAGGACCTAAAACCCAAAGTTCATATGTGATTCTAGACCTAGAAGTAAAGGTAAAAGTGGTAACTACATTTAGAAGCTTTCATAGATGTTTAAAGAAATATATTAGGAGTCATGTGCAATTTGTAATGGTATGTTAGGAACAATCTCTCCATTTTCTTGTTATTGAGGAGAAAATCTTCATCTTGAACTTAGTAAGGTTTAAAATATGTATTTTTGGATAAAAATGTGAAATGTAATGATAAATGCATATAGATGATTTATTCTTCTAGAGTGGGATGATACTTTGTGCGATCTACATGTCCTTGATTATGTGAAAATTGGGTTTCCTTATGATGACTAGTTATAAATGTCCTATATTATCGCAATTTTTTTCATCTTGCTAGTAGATGTTATTATCCCATGACATGAGAGTATGATTAAATGTGGATAGTATATGATGTTACTTATACCCCTTGTGTATGTGGAAGAACCAGTATCGGTGCTTATGTTAGGTGTTGTGTGAAACCCATAATTTCTTAGTGTGCCATGGGGTGGTGTAATCAAACACCCCACCATAAAAATTATGTATGTTTATGAGTATGGAAGGACCATACCATTTATGTTTTGTTTGCCTGATTGTTACCCTACTGAGTGCCAACCTATGGGTTGTACATAATTAAGGGATGGTAGAGGTTTCCAATCTCTTGAGTAGAATAAACAATGTATGAATAATGGTGACACAAAGTGACCTTAGCTTCAACTACTCGAGGGGTGATGTAATCAATACCTTTCCCTATAACTCACTATGTAAAGGGTAAGTATTTTACTATCATTACCACTTCCTTGGGTAGAAAGGGTGACATACGTGTAATGATAGCGCAAAGCGACCTTAGCTTCCACTACTCAAGGGAGAAGGTAATTTAATACTTCCCCTTATGATGGACCCAAATACATGGTTCATAAGTGCATAGCCCAACCCCCATAGTTTTTGAGTATGATACTAGTACTTGATATGAGATTTTATAGACATATATTTGATTTATGGATATACACATTTCTATGCAGTCTAGTAGGTGGAGGGTGATCTTTGTCCATACTATGATGGATACTGTATCCGCACATGCTCTGGCATGATGTAATGGGTATGATGCCACACCCACTATTGTTTTGACATTGTGTGGGTAGTGATGTCGTGTTGGTGATGGTAGCAAGCTGAGCTCGAGGACATGATGCCATGTACATAGTTATGTGAAGGTGTAGTATACATATATATATATAACATTCCTACTTGATGCAGCGATTGGAGGCGCTTGCATTCTTGTAGAGGGGTTCTCATGGATGCTCAGTTATTTAGATATAGTAGGCATATGGGTGGACCCTAGCCATGTATACCACTGGCTACGACGATGATCTATGAGAGATATTTATATTCGGGGTGTGACATGTGTGTGCCTTCTCCGCGAGCAACACTTCTATGTGACATATGACCAGTGCTTGCCTCCACTTGGTGTATAGTCATGTCAGGTGAGTTTAAATGTTTATTATGTACCACCTGATGCATGGTGTTGCCAAGGTGAACACCCCATGCCATGTGGAAAGTAGGTTGTTGGGTCACCACATGATGAGCTATTGCAATAGCTAGACATTGTTTCCTCCTTCCTCGTGAGGTTTCTATATATATAGTCACACAGTGATGTATTGTACAATTTCATGATAATTTTTGTTTACTTGTGTGGGTCAGCAAATTGTTTATCTTCTTTTGTGATGGTTTAGCCATAAATATTTGGGAAAGCTTGTTTGTATTGGTTTAATGTTGTGATATATTCAATTATGTTAATTATTATTCAAATTAGTAACTTGTTTCCTTTTTAATTTTTTGATTGGGTGGCTAAACTAGTGTTTCCTTGGTATAATTTGAGTAATGGCCATGTGTATTAATGTGATTCCTCACCAAGGATGTAGGAGGTAGACTTGGTGAGTGAATATGAGGAAGAAGACACAGGGAACCTTTGAGTATGGGGGTATGTGAGGCTGTTATGCAGCTAATATCTACTACCTACCTTAGAGTGGTGACTATTCCTTGGAGGCTAAACACCATACATAAGCAAGAGATAGATCATGTGGACTTGTATGGGGGGACTCACTATATGTGTGTGAGTGCCTTGTATGTGTGTGACCCCAGCACCATCAAGCCATTATGTGAGGTATGTGTCACTTAATAAGCACCTAAATTCAAATTTCAACCTTCTCTCTCTTCAATCTCTTGAAAAATGGAGGTAAGCTCTTCTCGCTAAGTGAGCTCCTCTATTTTCATCCAATCACATATTTTATCTCATCACTTAGGCCCTATTACATTATTAGTGGCCTTTTCTTATCTCTTGACCCTGAAATTGTTTGTCAACTTAGGACCTATACCCTAAGGCTACCTAGGACTCTCAGGTTCAAATTGGCCCTATTTCCTAGGGTATACAATGCTTAGAATGTTGTGCACCCATGTGTGAAATGTTTTAGGAATTATACACCTTGGGTTTTGGGCCCAAATTTGAACTGGGACCCTAGGTTTTCATTTTGGGGGTATTTCCCGATCTATATTCGATCCTCAAATCCGAGTCTCTTTGCTTTTCTATAAAAGCAAGCATGACACTTCATTTTTAGGATAAGAAATCAATTGCATGGTGAAACCCCAATTTGAATCTGTAGACACCCTAAAATGGACAGGCTTGCGACTTTACATTAAAAATACTAATTTTCATCTATTAATTAATGGTTTTTAATCATTAATTAATCATCTATTTTCCTCTAAATTCATTCCCCAAATCATCTAATCAAATTCTCAAAATTAATTAAATAATTAATTTTATTTAATTAATTAACCTTAATTGATTAATTACCATTAATTAACTAAATTCAATTTCCTATAGTTTAAATTTAAATATTTAAACTTACTAATTAAATTCTTCCAATTAAGTTAATTTCAATTAAATTAATTTAATTTCATTCAATAAAACAAATCTTAAATAAAAAAGAATTCAATTATCTCACATGTTGAAAACTATAATTAAATAAATGAATTAAATATTCATTTATTTTCAAAGAGATAACTCCAATCAGATCACATGGGTTACTCCACCAATCTCTCTAGTCCACATGGGTAACTTCACCCACCTCTTCAGTTCAAAAAGGTAACTCATAATTAGCTCTTCAGTCGACCAAACTCTATCTCCTCTTTACTAAATGAAGAGGTGGAGTTTACTGATGACTTCTCTTGTTCCTTTTAATCTCAACCATTTATCTCCCTATCTCTGGGATTGATCTCAATTATTCATTTCATCACTAATTCATATATAATAAACCCTTCATAACCATTTGAAGGATCTAGGATTTTAAGCTCTTGTGCACCATTACTATGTTAGTTTGGTTCTAGCATTCAAGCCACCTTGCGATCACACACCCATTTCAATTAGCAAATTCTCGACACTTCTCAAATCATAGACGCTGCCTCGCCAATACTGAGCATCAAGAACATCATTTCAAAAGGAGTAGAGAGAAACAATAGAAGCTTCAAGCATCGTGGGGTTTGCATTTATTTGTTTTCCTTTCTCTTGCTTGTACATTTTATTGATTACATTTCATTGTTGTTCTTTTTAGTGGTATTGTGTACTTGATTCATATCATTTGTAAAACCTTTGCTACTAACCCTTGCCCTTGGAAAGCTTGGGAATCACAGATCACGAGAAGAGAGGCGTACATTTTGGTGAACCAGACGTGAATCAAATAGCCCAAATATCTCTTGCAGATGAAAAACCAGATTGATCAACCATGGCTGTACGGTCATAAATTTAAAAATCTGACTTTTCTTTGACATTTGTATTATTTTGCAGTTGCTGGTATTTTACCGCAATCGACAAAACTGTGCCGCAATCGACTGGTTTAATACCGCAATTGATTGTAGGCTTTTACAATATTATTCTATCTTTTTCTATCTTCTTTCTTCAGGTACTTTGCCGCAATTGTTCGATTCGTGCTGCAATCATCATTATTTTGCCGTAGTTGCCCGATCTGTGCCACAAACGACAACATTTCATTGCAGTTGCCAGTGCTTTACCGCAATCACCAAAAATTTACCGCACTTGCCAGAACTTTGCCGCAATCGCAAGAAATATTGAAATATCAGATCCAAATCTTCTATCCATCTATTTCTAAACTGACATTTTTTCAATTTCTATGCAGGGCTGGGAGAATCACCAAGAACAGAGAAGGGTAAGTTTTGGTAAGCATCATTCATTATTTCAAAGTTTCATATACTCTCATTTTTGTGAATAATATTTTTTGGTACTAACCTGTTTAAAATAAAGCAAACTAAAAGGAATTCATTTGTCGATTTGGGTTTAAAAAGAACAGTGCTTGCAAAACATATCACATCTCATATTTTGGATTTGGGCTTAAAATTGACGTGAGGGTTAAAACTGAACAAAGGCAAAAAAATCTCTCAATTTGGTGCATTAAAATTGAACAAGCAATCAACACCTACTTTTGGGCTTAAAATTGAACATTGGTGCTTGTATGGTGGTGTAGCTTAGTTCACGCTTTAAACTTTGGAGCTTAATCGATTTACCTTGTGTCTTGAGTTTTGGGTGCACTTGCACAAACTGTTAGATTACAAACCTTTACATTTTTAGAAAGGCCTATCTGGGGAATGTGCTTCTTCCTCAGAGGACGACCTTAAATGGGTAATCCTTCTGATTGATATATAAACAAGGCACAAACCACAGTTCTATCTTATCTAGCCAAGCTCAGGCGAGGTGTGTTGGTGATAGTCTGGATCAGGTGAATATCCCTAAGGAGCCAGCGTGATCAACTAGGCTCTTAAGTGAGTCACGCATGTACAAACCAATTGGAAAGACGCCACGGACCCTTACTACAAGCTTGATTAATTAGAGGCCAACCCATTTTACCTCTAAAAAGGTACCTTATTATAGTGCAAGGGGTTGCAGAACTCCTCCCCAAGATTCCCAACATATGTGTCCCATGGTATTTGTGTAGTGAAAGAGATCTTCACTTCACGGAAACAATACCTAGAAATGGAAAAAACACAGGCACCTACATCGTGGATCTTCATGTCCTAGTAGCATGACAATTACTGTGTGAGCTAATAGACATTCAAGTATTGGGCCTATAACATTGTATTCTAAAGCCATTGACCTAGATTAATTTGACTGTTCATTGTTGAGACCTCGTGATAACCTTGCAACTTGAAAAAGTTGTAGAACATACACAATTTCAGTCTTCATCCTTCAAAACACAGTGTCTATTGTGCTTGTTCCTTTGATCAGTTTCTGAAAACACAAAACAAAACATCCAAACTATCAAAATGAGTCAAACGTGTTAAAGTCTAGGGTTATCAACGTCAATTGTCTTGCAAATCAGAAGCACTGTTCCTAAAATTTCAAAATTATCAAGCAGTGATACTTATCCTCTAGTCTTTTTTAGACTGTTCCTCATTTACCACAATTGCCTGCATTGTGCCACAATTGAAGGAAGTTTGTTGTAGTGGACTTGTTTATTGCCACAATCATCATGTTTATTACCACAATCGGTGATAAACTACCGTAATCGACTGTTTATTTTACCGTAATCGGTGAAGTTGTACCGCAATTGACCAGAGATACTATATTCCTATTTTGACGTAAAACCTTGAAAGAATTCTTCATTTGGTGTCCAAAACTAGTGTCTATCCTAGGAAAACATGAAGAATATTGTGTGAATCTCTAAACATTAAAGATTACCCTTTCTCTATAAAGCTTGATTATTGTCAAAAACATTGTTAGTTCAAAATCTCAGACTCAAAATACCTTGATCTCATCATATCAAACATCATCATCTTTATCAAAGTGACTTTGTCCAAGGAAAAGGTCAGAAAATCTTATCTTTTTATCATCACCACTTTGAGATCAAGTTATATCAAAATCTATCCTTAGAATTACCCTTGTCCAAAACATAACTCAGACTTCCTCAGAAAGGATTTTCTTCCTTGTTTGCTTTATATCACTTGTTTTAGTTACAAAACTTGGACTGCACTGTCTCAAACACCTCATGGAGGACCTTACACAAGGTCTAAGGCTAGAACTCAACCTGATGAGTCATATATCAACCGTTTCCCTGCTTGGAAAACAAAGCAAGAGAATGATCCATTCATGAACACTAGTTCTGCTCTATTCATTGAACAACCCCGTGGGGCAGCCTTTTTTCAAGATATCATAGAAGAAGAACTTGAAGATGTGGAGCAAGATGCTTACTCCATGAAAGTAGTTGACGCTATTGTAGAGAGGAACCTTGAACGTTACTTGGCCATGCTAATAAAGAAGGGAGTCAAACTCCCCGCTAAATTCAGTGTATCGACTATATGGCCCAAAAACCCTTTTGCAGGTCAAAACACTACTCAAACTCCTAAGATGCTACCTGTTGTGTCTCCAATCTTTCCACCATTGGTTTTACCCACAATGACATAGACTATATCCAATCAAACCAATGACCCGACCTAGGCCAACACATATTCTACTAAAGGCATGACAGGCTCGCAACTGAGTGCACCCATGGTCACTAGTATGCCTCCACCTTTGGTCTCATGGCTAGGACAATCAAGCTCTCATGCTATGCCTTCCATCCCACCAAACACCAATTGTTCTGAAACTATGCCGCTACTATAGTCAATTCACACTAGTCTTGGGATCAACACCTCATGCCTGCAGGGATCCATCTTTTCAGGAATGACTTACAGTCAAGGCCCGCCCAAGGCTATATCTTTGCCCATTTTGACACCAATTAAACCTCCACAACAACAACCCCGGATTTAGTTCCCTCAAATCCAACCCCCGCAACAACAACCCCAGCTTCATTTGCCTCAGTTCCAACCCCCGCAAAAACAACCCCAGCTTCAGTTGTCTCAATCCAACCTCAACAACAAAAACCCCAGTTTCAAACCAAACCTCAACAACAACAATACCAACCCCAGTAGTATCAACCCCAGTTTCAATCACAACAAAAAACACATCAAAACCCACCATGGTCTACTCATGTCCCTCCATTTACAAATCACTCGGTGGGGAATCAATATCAAGTCCCTAGGATGAAATCCTATGTTCCTACTCAAGGGACATAGAGGCAAAGCCTCATACCCACCACAACATAAAGGAATGTCCACACACACCAGCCTCAATATCAAACAGACATGTTAATGCAACAAATGCAAACCCTTCAAACCCAAATGATGGATATGCAAAATCAGGGGCAAAATAAATCCTATACCGCAGAGGATTTATACCCATACCCCTTTGACCATTCTCTTCACATGTCTCCATTCCCAAATCACTTCTCGGTACCAAAATTTGACAAATATTGGGGCAGTACCAACCCTATTGAACATATCCAAGAGTTTTTTGCTAGTTGCATCAAAGTTGCCCATGATGAGACATATCTAATGTGATTGTTCCCACAAAGCTTGGTTGGACCAGCAATGGAAAGGTTCTCACATTTACCTCATGGCATTCAGTCTTGGGGTGAACTGGCTAAAAAATTCATAGCTCACTTCCATCATAACATCGAGTGCAAGGTCAACATCAAGGACCTTTGAGATATCAAACAGAAGGATGGAGAGTATTTTGTGAAATTCTTATAGAGATGGAGGAATATAGCAAACCGTATAACATATGATGTGCCCGAACAAGACTTAATAGTCATGTTTGTTGATAATCTAATTCTAGACATGTCATTCACAACAGAGTTACAGTTAGCTCCAAACTTCACACAACTCATCGAAATAGGAGTTTGTTGTGAGAAAAACTTATTCAAACAAGGAATCCTTTTAGATCCCACACAAATGAATACAAAAAAAAATGCAACGGACAAAGCTAAGTGGTGGAACAAAAACAAAAATGTCACTAGCGATAGTGTCATTGATGTGAAGATAGTCAACTATGTACAACCCAAGGTGTCACTGCAAGGCACACCTGTGGCCAACCAAAAACCCACAGGACCCACTGAACAAGCATACACCCAAAACCAACCTCCTCCTATACAAGCAGCCGCTGTGTCAAACAGTCAACAACAGAATCAATGCAGACCACGGTTTCAATTCCAGCATTGAGATTTCACACCATTGGGAGAGCCGATAGAATGAGCTTTACGCAAGTTGATACAATCAAACACTATCACTCTCCCAGAAATCAGGGACTTTGAACAAGATGAAAAAAAACCAAGGTGGTATAATGACAGATTTTTGCAAGTTTCATTGGGTGAAAGGGCACAAAATAGCTAACTATTATCGATTGAAACACGTTATCCAAGACCCGATTGACACAGGGGTCATCGATGTGACGAATACCCAAACCAAAGGCACAAATGATCACACTATTTTCAACGATACCTTTCGTGATCACAACAAGGGAAAAACCTCTGGGTCTGGTGGACAAACAAAACAAGTTAACTATATGTATGCCAATAATGATAATGTTATCAATTGCCTCAATCCTTCAGATAGCCATGTGGCCACAATGACTATCAAAGACCAAGGTAACAATTGTGTTGTAACAACACGTCATGCCAGAGTCATCTTGTAAGGATTACCATCCTCACCTACTATCTCTGCCAATCCTAAAGAAAACTTAGACCCACAAACAAGCATAGTGGACCAACTAAAGCGCACACCTGCCCAGATCTCCATGTTTGACCTATTGTGCATATCTTCACAGCATAAACTTACACTTGACCAAGCCTTTCAGAATGCAAATTCCCCAAGGGACATAACACCTGAGAGCTTCCAAATGATGGTCAACCATATAGCTGCTAACAAACATGCCACATTCATAGACCATGATGTGCCACCGCATAAACCCCTGCATAATGATCCTCTGCACTTACTTGTCCAGGTCCACAAAAGCGCTATCCATAGGGTCCTTGTTGATGGTGGAGCTGGGTTAAACATTTGTACTCTAAAGTTAATCAAGCAAGTAGGATATTCAAAATCAAGCATTGATGTCACAAGGAGGATAAATATCAGAGCTTATGATGAAGAGGAAAGGTCCTCTAAAGTTATTATCATTCTACCTATTCGTATTGGTCCTGTGGTAAAAAAACTCCCTTCCAAATCTTAGACTTTGAGTTGGGATACAATATGCTACTAGGGAGACCTTGGATACATGAAATGCAAGTTGTACCTTCAACATACCATCAATGCATCAAGTTCCCACACTAGAGAGAGGAGATCATCATAGAGGGAGATCCCAATCCTTTCCAATATTGTAATGTAGTCCAAATTAGCACTGATATTTAGGTACCATCAAACCAAGATGCAAGCATCCCATCCTCTTTAGATTAAAATCCTAAGGATTTCACACGGGCAGCAGGAAAGATAGTAATTAACCAGGACGCAAGTATTGCCTCCTCTTCATATTCAAATCTTAAAGATATCACACAGAAATTAGGGAAGATATCCATCATGGACAAGGGCTATGGTGAATACAGATATGAAGAGGCTTTTACCATCACGCACATGCCTCAAAGCCCGAGAACTCATGGCATGCCACAACCTGTTATTGCAATAGAAACTCCGCAGCTTGTTCTATTCAGATGTCCACCCACAACCTTTGTCCGATGGGGAGACATAGCGGAAGAAAATCCTTTTGAACAAGACATCAATACCTGGTTATACCAAGATCCCCATGAGACAATCCAACCACCCTACCCTTATCAAACTATGGTAATGGTTACACAATGACACAAAGATTTGGATATGATGGTACAACTGGGCTGGGGGCAAGACAACAAGGCATATTTTAATTGCCTCTCCCACCAACCCAGAGAAACACGAGAGGGTTGGGCTATGGAAAACAAAGCACCAGTCCTATAATCCAAGACATTCAAGTTAATTAGGAACAAATATCAGAGATGCACCGGGGGCACAACATAGAACATGTCTTAATAAGAAACATATTAGCACAGTTGTTTCGCATCGAAGAGGGAACCATACAATCCTGAATAAACCTACACATAGAAATCGATGATAACCAAGGAAGTGAGACATCTGATGAGTGTTCTATTGAGACTGACTCCCATGAGTATGAGTGGAGATCCCTTCACGACTCTGAACCGTCGATCCCATATTATTCCCCTCAGGAAGACATTATCATAAATCTAGCAGACCTATTTGACCAACTGACCATTACCAAACAACCCTGTATAGACAAACATGTCATTTATCAGACCTCAAGTGGTGTGTCCACATCATAGTCTAGTTTTGTAGGAACCATATCTGTCATCCCTTTTAGGCAACCAAAGCCAAACAACTGTGAAAGTATCTATCTTGTACATCCTAAGCTCATAGAGTGGGATCAACAAGGACCACCTGATCTAGATGTCTTTGAGAATGATGAGGTGATAGCTCATTTCATGGGACTAAGGGAAGGCATTCCATCAGGAGACCACAAGGCAGGCTTCTCCATTAACCTTGACAGAGTGACATATTTTGGGGAGGAAGTTCCTCTTTCTAGTCCACAAAAGAAAAAAGAACAAAAGAATGATAAAAAGCTAAAAGAAGACATATCTTCTAGCAAAAACCTCACCGAGGCACTAGAAGATGGAAAGAAGGAACTCCTCCCCTTGATAGAGGAGAAATCAACATTACTAGCAGAAGAAACATAGGAAGTCAATTTGGGAGACGAGAAGAACCCAAAGAACACATACTTGGAAAAATAACTCACCCGTGAGGAGAGAGAAAAGTTCATCAGTTTCTTCAAGGAAAGGATGATCAATTTTGCATGGTCCTACTCAGATATGCCAGGGTTAGATCCAGAGCTAGTACTACACCATCTCCTGTTGCTACCCAATACCAAACCTGTCAAGTAGAAGCTGTGAAAGATGCATCCCCATGTTGCATTTCTAGTCAAGGTAGAGTTGAAAAAGCTCCTAGATGCTAAGTTCATAAGACCTATACCATATGCGGACTGGATATCTAACTTGGTACCAGTTGCAAAGCATAGTGGTCAGATACAGATTTGCACAGACTTTAGAGATCTCAACATAGCTTGTCCCAAGGATGATTTTCCTTTACCCAACATAGATATGATACTAGATCTAATTAAGGGACATCAAATGCTATCACTCATGGATGGATTTTCAGGGTACAATCAAATAAGGATCACACCAGAGGACCAACACAAAACAGATTTCACATGTCCTTGGGGAACATATTGTTGGACTATCATGTCGTTTGGTCTAAAGAATGCCAGAGTGATATATCAAAGGGCTATGACAACTATATTTCATGATCTCATCCACAAAACAATGGAAGACTATGTGGATGAGATACTTTCCAAGTCAATACTTTGAAAGGATCATCTACAAGTTTTGGGACCCATTTTTGACAGAATGTAGGAATTCAAAGTCTGTCAAAACCCAAAGAAGTGTGCATTTGGTGTCACAATAGGAAAATTACTGGTGTTCATAGTGTCACATAGGGGAATCAAAGTGGACTCAACAAAGGTCAAAGCAATATTGGACGTGCCTCCACCATCAAACTTGAGACAACTAAGAGGGTTACAAAGAAGGCTCCAATCAATCAGGCGCTTCATAGCTCAGCTAGAAAACAAGTGCCACCCATTCCAACATCTATTACACAAAGACATCAAATTCATATGGATAGAGAAATGCGAGTAGGTATTTCAAATATTCAAAGACTACCTTCTCAAGTCTCCTATATTGGTACCACCCGTACAAGGTAGACCACTACTTCTATATATCTTAGCGATGGAGTTAGCGTTAGGTGTACTCTTGGCACAACATGATGACACATGAAAAGAGAGGGCCATCTACTATCTAAGTAGAACATTGGTCGGATATGAGATAAACTATACACCAATTGAAAATTCATGCCTTGTAGTTGTTTTTTCTTCCCAGAAGCTGAGACATTATATGTTGAGTCACCAAACAAAGTTGATCACACATATTGATCCTTTAAAGTATCTCCTAAGCAAAGCAGTGCTCACCAAATGGCTGACAAAGTGGGTAATGATCTTAAGTGAGTTTGACATTGAGTATGTAGATAGAAAGGCCATCAAAGGACAAGTGATCGTAGATCAACTAGCAGAGGCACCAATACAAGACCACCAGCCTATTATTTATGACTTTCCTGATGAATCTATCATGACACTACAACTGGCGATCGAGGTATGGCAACTTTATTTTGATGGATCATGTACGAACCATGGTGCGGGGGCAGGGATAGTGCTTATCACTCCAGATCATGATATAATTCCAAAGTCTTTCAGACTTAACTTCCCATGCACCAACAACATAGAAAAATATGAAGCACTAGTCATCGGTCTAAAGATAGCAATTCAATGGTGAATTAAGAACCTTAAAGTCTTTGGTGATTCACAGTTGGTCATCATTCAAGTCAACAATGATTATATGACCAAAGATGAGAAAATCATACCATACAAAGCACAGATGGAACAACTACACACCAAGTTCCATTACATTTTCTTTGAGCAAGTCCCATGAGCACAAAACAAAGTTGTAGATGCGATGGCTACCATAGCATCACTGATTGATATGCCAGGTAATGAAACAAAATTCTAGTTTCTAGTGGAGCAACTCTTGGTGCCCTTACATTAGGCATCTATCATGGAATCAGCATGTGTCCTTGTTGGTCCTAACTCTCCATGGTACCAAGATGTATATAACTATCTCCAAAACAATCTCTTACCTCCCAACTTGTCTAGGAACCAGAGAAAATCCCTCATCCACCAAGCCTCTAGGTATACCATCCTCTTAACTAATTTATACAGAAAAAGTCTAGATGGAATGTTACTACAATGTCTCACTTCCATGGAATCCCAAAAAGCTTTATATGAGGTACATGAAGGAATTTGTGGAACCCACGGAGGTGGCAACAACTTAGCTAAGAAGATCATCTGCATGGGATAATATTGGCCCACAATAGAGACAGATGCACACAAACATGTTAAAAGGTGTAGACAAAATCAAATTCATGGAGACGTCATCCATGCACTGGCCCATAAACTAAATCCTATCACATCACCATTACCATTTTCAATGTGGGGATTTGACCTAGTGGGCAAAATTACACCTTCTTTAGCAAATGGACACAAGTACATCATAGCAGCAATGGAGTACTTCACCAAGTGGGTGGAAGAAATTCCCCTCACTTACATCACTGGAAAGCAAATAGCAATGTTCATACTTAACCACATTATCTATCGATACAGGATCTCCCAAACAATCCTGACAGATCATGGTACACCTTTCCAGAACAAGGATGTTGAAGACCTATGCAAACAGTTCCACATCAAACAAGGGTTCTCCTTATTTTACTACCCTCAAGGGAATGGCCAAGCCAAAGCTACAAACAAGACAATCTTTAAAATCCAGAAGAAAATAGTGAATGAATCAAGGTGAGATTGGCATTTACATCTTAGTCCTACACTATGGGCATACAGAACTAGTGTGAGAACACCTATAGGAGCCACTCCTTTCTCCCTAGTCTATGGATCAGAGGTGGTATTACCCCTCAAAGTGGAAATCCCATCCCTAAGGATATCATTGAAGAACCTGATCATAGATGAAGACTACAGAGTAGCAAGGCTCAATGAACTAGAGTTACTAGATGAAAGAAGACAGTATGCATTCGACCACTTACAAGGCTATCAAAATCACCTTAGAAGGAACTATCATAAGAAGGTGAAGCCATAAACATTTGAGGTAGGAGACCTTTCCCTCATGGAAAATCAGAAGAATCAAGTAGAGTGAGTCAAACCCAAAAAGTTTGAGCCTAACTGGCTAGGACCATTTGTTATTGTCAGCTCTACTCAGAGTGGGACATTCATACTAGTGACACCAGAAGGAGATCAGCTCCCCAGCTACATCAACAACATGCACCTTAAGAGGTTCTACCCTTAAGGTATCTATGGTTAAGGCACCTATCTACATATCTAGAAAATACCAAAAAAAAAATAGAAAATATAAAATGTTACCTTGGTGAAAACCTGGCAATCAGGCGCCCTGGCGACAAAAAAAAAAAAAGAAAAGTAAAGAGAAATAAAATCACTCTCTTAGTGAAAACCTGGCAATCAGGCGCTATTGAGTTGGTACCTTGGTGAAAACTTGGCAAACAGGTGCCGAGTGTTCAAAATCCAGCTTCACCATCAATGAGCTCCAAAAGCTAGCGCATATTTCAAATACAAGACTGACTACCCAAGCTATATCTAGAAGCACAATCCCCTCTGAGCACCAAGCACTTACCCATGGTTAATACTGGTCCACCAAACTAGGGGGCAATTCAAAATGTCCTGAAAAATCCCTAAAAATTGAAAAACTCATCAAAAAATCCTAAAAAGATAAAAAATCAAGAGAAAATCAATCTTCATCAAAAACATTCAAAAAATTGAAAAATCCCAAGCAATAAAACCAACTCGGTTATCAAGAGAGCAAAGGGCGATCACGCTGAGTCAATCAATGTCATAATCATGAGTTTTGTGAATCAACATTAGGCTCATCTAACACAGCTTTATCAATCTATCAGATCAATCAACAAGCAACTGGAAACCAAGCCATCTATCAATTATCACAATCATGAGCTTTGCCAATCAACATTGGGCCCATCTGACATAGCTTGATCAGCTGCCAAGTCGATCAAATCAATCTATCAATTGTCACAATCATGAGCTTTGAAAACTAGCATTGGGCCCATCTGACATAGCTTGATCAAATACCAACATGATCAAACCAATCAATCAATCCAATCCTATCAATCATCTTACACAGTGATGGATACGCTCAAACTAGACAGGTTAGTCTTATATGAGTAATCTATTGTTGAAACCAGACACACTTAGCAATCAAGCCAATCAAGCCTATCCAAAGAGTTGAGCCAATCAAGAGAATCCAACTGCATCGAGGAACCATCCAAAAATGTTGACTAGGTCAGTCAAGTCAGTCAGATGATAGTCTATATTTCGCGGTCATGTTCTTACGCTACTCCAGGAACCACCATGTGAGGAGAGTAGCTATGATAGATCATGACTTATTTTCTTTGATTTCTGTCTGTTGAATGTTCACATTGATTCCAGGGCCATGATGATTTAGGATAAATATGGTAGGCACTATCACTTATCTGGTAGCCACGCAGTTCCATGATCTAGGCTTAACCCTAGGAAAGAATTGGACATTCCTTCTCTTTGCTTGTTTCATTTATAGAATCAAGAGCTCGCAACAATATTCAGATGGACTCTAAGTGCTTTGGAGTTCTATCTTGGTTTCTATGGTCTTTCCCTTTATGTTGCAAACAAGAGCCCTCAATGCTATCCAGATGGAATCTAGGAGCGTAGGAGTTCTATCTTGTTTGGTTTGATTTCCCTTTCAGAAATCAAGAGCTCACAGTGTTATCCAGATGGACTTTGGATGCATAGGAGTTCTATCTTGGTTTCCTTGTTTTAGATTAATTTAGAGGACAAGCGATATCCAGATGGTCAATATATGGGTGCTTTTGGCTCTCTTTCTTTTCAAACAGGGAACATAGTTGAACCTAGATGGTCAATATTTGGGTGCACTATAGGTCTCTTTCTATTCAATCTCTCTACTCCAGCTATCAAGAGGTCATGGTGATATTTAGGTGGTATGTGATCTGGATCATTCGACGCTCTTTCAGAATATCAAAAAATACAAAAAAAGATGCAATGATGATAATTATTGGAAATAGGGGCAGTGACTTGGGACATTCATCCTTTCTATCAGATCATACCTATCAAAATATGTAAAAAGATTTCTATTATTCCATTCTGTTAGATCAATCTCAGAGAACATCTATCAAACTAACTTCTTTCTAACTAACACATGCATTACTCAGATATTTTGTGTATAGTAGATTACATTCATTTCATTAAGTACATCAAAAGAGAAAAAAACATAGTAGTTGCATACATGATAATCATAAAATCACATGCATCCATAAGCATCTCATATAAACATGCATTTCATTTACACCATCCTGCATGACATGTCAGTATCATAGGTAAAGTAAATCATCCATGTATGAGTCTGCATAATAGAAATATATTGCATATACATCTCATCACCTAAACCACCAAATCATGTAGAATCATACATATAGCAAAGTAAACCATTGCACATCATATCAAAAAACACTAGCTGCATCTCATATAAATCACAATATCTGAGTATAATGAATGGTCGCAAGTTTGATCAAAGAAGGTAATCAAAATATATATCAATAAATATCAGGTGTCGGGATACAAAAATGGTACTACTCAGAGTATATACAATGGAATCACTACAAAAATGGTACATGATACATAAGTCAATAGGAGCTACCCCCACCGTCGCCAGGAGGTGGATGAGGGGGTGGCATGTTAGAATCTGTCCTATAGGAAGAACCAGGATCTCTAACACCACTGCTCTGAGATCGCTGGGCCCTCCTAGATCTCTGCAAAGCTGTGTAACTAGGCACCCTCTGTGCTGAAGGAACTATGCCCTCATAATGATGCCTCTAATACTCAATCTCTCTCTGAGAATCATGCCCAGATCTATAGTACCTATGAAGAACCTCCTAGTGCGAGACATCTTGTACACTATCAATAAATGAATGAACCTCAGCTCGAGCTTGTCGCTCTCTGGACTTGGCCGCTGTAACCCGGGCCTCTAAAGAAGTAGCACGTGCATCAGATAAGGCAAGTTGGGCCTGAAGGTCTTGAACCTCCTAAGTGAGGCACTCCACCTCCAAGGGATCATCATCCATGCCACCCATAGAAATGTCCATGTCTCCCTCCTCTGCCCTGTCTCCCAATCCCTCATCTCCTCTCTGCCTAAGAACCAAAGAATTATCAACACTCTCTGAGCTCTCCCCTGTGCTGCTACTAGTGCTTCCACTATCCCTAGAGGAACATGTCTCCACACTTTGCTCATCTAGAGCCTCCATGTATATATCCCCAATCTCAATATCAACATCCTCAATAATCACTCTATCCTCCTCTCTAGGAGCCAAAATAGCAGTTGTCTGCCTGCGAACTCTCTAAACCAATTGAGGTGCCTCCTCCTCCATGGCCTCCTCATCCTCCAAAATAGTGCCCAATCCAACTTGGAAAGCACTATTCTATCCCCCACTCCTACCACCACTAGTCCTAACCCCACCACCGGCACCCCTAGGACCAGGATCATCACCTCCATCATCTCCCCTACCCCATCCTCTGTCTCTCCCACCATCCCTACCTCCCCTACCCCATCCATCATCTCTCCCCCCATCCCTACCTCCCCTACCATCACCTCTCCCTCCATCACGGCCTCCCCTACCATGTCGTACCCGTCAGGCCCTCCTCATAATAGTCCTGGCAATAGGATGCGAGACATCTGTAAGTGCAACCAGCCAATGCTGCAACCAATAGGCATCATACTGGGGTGTAGTGCCTACAAAAGACAAATTCAAATATCAGTACTAGAGCAGATAAAGACATAAGTATCAAAACAAGATATGAGCAAGAATCAAAGAGAAAAAAGGAAGTACATAAGCAATTAGAAATAAGACAAACCTGGGTCTACAGTGGCAGAGCTCCAGGTCCATGCCACAAGAAGTAAACCTAAAAACTCAGTGCAAGCAACATCAAGTGATACTACACCACCCCAAATAGTAGCATCCCTCGACCTCTAAGCAAAGTATGCATAAGAATCAGATACATCCTACTGCTCTCCAAACTAGCACAACACCCTGTTGGTGTTGTGAAAGTCTATCATATGAACATGATCAGTCATGCGACCAATCAAGTATCTCCGTTGATGACAAAATGGGAGATGAATGTCCTATCCATCCTAGATGGGACAATCTCTATACAACCTCCATATGAAATAAGGAATCATATCTAACTGCTGCCGCCAATATGTCAAGTGACCCATATGAATTTGAACAATGACTCCATCATACATGAAGACATATGGCCTATCTGCTAGAAGAGAATAGGAACCAACAAGATGACATATGGCAATATGCTCCCATGCCCAGATCTGCAAGAGGGTCACACCACAGCCGAGAGACTTACCATCAAGGTAAGCCGCATATAACATATGAAAATGCATGTGGGCCAACATGCATGGACCCCAAGAAAAAATAGTATGATCCCTAACCATGCTTTGTAATACACTACCAAAGCTGACAGAAAAACCATGCTATCAACAATTGAGGCATAAAATGCCACATATCAAACTACCCAGAAGAGTGGACAGTCAGTCAAGGCCCAACCCGAATCTAGACCATGGAATGTCATAATCACCAGCAAGCCCAAGCTGATCCCGGGGCAATCCAGGAAGCTTAGTCAATGAAACAACACTAGTGCGGGTGGAATACTCCACAAGCTCGCCCTGGATAGGGAGTTGGAGGATGTGATACACATCCTCCAAAGTCACTGTACACTCACCGGTGGGTAAACAAAAAGTGCAAGTCTCTGAATGCCACCATTCTACAAGAGCGAAGATCAGACCCCTATTGGTCATGATCTCGGGCATATAACAAAGCCAGTACAAACCAAGATCGCAAAGCACTGACCTCTCATCCTCAGTCAGCTGAAATCTATACATGAGGCCCACTGGCCTGGACTCTTGACAGTGCAAGATCCACCCAGTGAACTGCACATAGAATTAAATCAGAAAAATATCAGTCTCAGTCATTGAAGAAAGTAACAGAAGCAAGAAAAAGAAGATATCAAACAAGGACATCAGGCAAACAGTGCTAAAAAATCAATTGTGGCAACAAAGCAATGCAAATGCGGTACTTTTAGGTGATTGAAAAACATAAACAACAAGTGTAGAATTCAAACTTCAATTGCAGAATTAAACATACACAAGTGTGGCACACTTATCAATTGTGGTATTTAACTAGCAATTGTGGCATTAAAACTGTAATTGTGGCAAAACCGCAACCGATTGCGGCACACATTGCATTTTTTCAAAAAAGTATAATTTTTAAAAGTAATAAATAAATGCATTAATGACACACAAAGCGAGAAAACTCACCAGACATCCAGAGCTAGCTGGTCTGTGGTAGGTCTGGACTCGGTCAGAAATGTGAGTGACGCTAGGAAGGCCAACCATCGCTAGAAAATAGGAGAAAAGAAGGCACAAATCAGAAAGCAAACTCACCAAGATATCAAAACTCCAAGATTGCAATGTGAAAAATGAATGGCTCTTTTGGCTATTTATAGGGGATCCAAAAAACCCTAATTTCACTAGGAGCTTTGAAATTTCCTCCCAGACTCTGAAAACTTTGACAGTCAATTACAGGGGCATTTTAAAGTATTTTTGAAATCCGTCAGCTACCCAGTTTTAGAAATTGCAATTTCAACAAATCAACGCTCGTGTCATGAATTTTCGCTCAAATTTGTTGAGGGGGCATAACTACACCTACTACTGCCAGGGCAAGCTTGGGCAAAATTAAAGAATCTTTGACACACTGCGACAAGTCACATCGCATCAAAGAGGGGCAAATATAGACACCCTAAAATGGATAGGCTTGCGACTTTACATTAAAAACACTAATTTTCATCTATTAATTAATGGTTTTTTAATCATTAATTAATCATCTATTTTCCTCTAAATTCATTCCCGAAATCATCTAATCAAATTCCCAAAATTAATTAAATATTTAATCAACTTTAATTGATTAATTACCATTAATTAATTAACTAAATTCAATTTCCTATAGTTTAAATTCAAATATTTAAAGTTACTAATTAAATTCTTCCAATTAAGTTAATTTCAATTAAATTAAGTTAATTTTATTCAATAAAACAATTCTTAAATAAAAAATAATTCAATTATCTCACATGTTGAAAACAATAATTAAATAAATGAATTAAATATTCATTTATCTTCAAAGAGATAACTCCAATCAAATCACATCGGTTACTCCACCCATCTCTCTAGTCCACATGGATAACTTCACCCACCTCTTCAGTTCAAAAAGGTAACTCATAATTAGCTCTTCAGTCAACCAAACTCTATCTCCTCTTTACCAAATGAAGAGGTGGAGTTTACTGATGGCTTCTCCAGTTCCTTTTAATCTCAACCATTTATCTCCCTATCTCTGGGATTGATCTCAACTATTCATTTCATCACCAATTCCTATATAATAAACCCTTCATAACCATTTGAAGGATCCAGGATTTCAAGCTCTCATGATCCATTACTATGTTAGTTTGGTTCTAGCATTCAAGCCATCTTGCGATCACACACCCATTTCAATTAGCAAATTCTTGACACTTCTCAAGTCATAGACGCTGCTCCGCCAATACTGAGCATCAAGAACAACATTTCAGAAGGAGTAGAAAGAAATAATAGAAGCTTCAAGCATCATGGGGTTTGAATTTATTTGTTTTCCTTTCTCTTGCTTGTACATTTTATTGATTACATTTCCTTGTTATTCATTTTAGTGGTATTGTGTACTTGATTCATATCATTTGTAAAACCTTTGCTACTAACCCTTGCCCTTGGAAAGCTTGGGAATCACGAATCACGAGAAGAGAGGAGTAAAAAATCTATCTCATAAATTGAAGACTTATGGAATCAGATTTATAGAAAATCTTCACCAAGAAAATCCTTCTATCAAACATTCTTTCATCATTCCAATAATCCAACCATCCTTTTTGATGCGGAGGTCCCAATTTTCTAACCTACTTGAACCAACTCAAGTATTTTCTTGATCAAAACATGTAATCTACCCCTTCCTCTTGGAGTATCTTAGGCTAGGGATCCATACCTTCAAGTTACTTCTCTCTAACTCACCAACCCATCTTATTATATCCCCCATAACCCCTCTCAGAGTTTCTCTCCGTCACACACATCACTTTGTGTTGATGCACCCATATTTTCTTAGTGCCTCTGATCCACTCTCCTTATTCAAGGTACTCCAAATCAATCTCCAAGCCTTAGGATCTCTCCAATATATCCAACTAACTCCTTTGACCCTCCCCAACATTACCAAAACTAACTCTTTGGCTTCTAGTTCACAAACACCACAAGGGCTTAGAATGCACCGGTTTCTAGTAGCCCTTTTTGAACACCTTTTCTAGTTTTTATCCCAAATCTCTCAAAGGACCTAGAAAGGTGATTGGATGATAAAAAATTAAAATTTGGGGTATCACTTTTACCAAAATGACAATTCTTGAATCCTTAGACAACACTTTTAAATTGGAAACCCTATTCTAGAATTAGGAGGGCTAATTGGAGCACCTAAAGAAGGAAGTGCTCTTCAAACTTGGGATTTTTCCAAATCAACATTTGGGACATCTAGGGGGAACTTTAAGAACATCATTTATTCAATCTTGGGCTTTGAAATGATACCCATCAAAATTTATGGGGTCTGCAAACTTCTTATTTATGTCTCTCTGCCAGTCACATGCGGATGCTTGGCTACAGTTTCATACATAACTCTCTAGAAATGCAACCTCCCACTCCAAAACCAATTGAAACATAAAGTAAGATCTCCAATATCTCATTTAAACCATGTTGGATATTTTTCCACTGGTTACATCTCGAGATATGGAGTTAGGAAGACAAAACCTTGATTTTCTTCAAAATTTCGTCATGTAGGTGTGTGTGACACAATTTCTCTCTCAAATTTACACCTTAATACCTCTAAATTGATGAAAATGAAAGAAAAGATAATCCCACAACTTCCTATCAAGTTAATTTTTTCATTGGAATCCATACAACTATGCACACAAAGAGAAACCAGAGAATTTTATGGGAAAATGTAGTTTTCTGTATTGAAGTTTAAATTTCTTCATACCATCTCTTCTCAACAACCTTGATTTTGATTGTTGACACAATTTTAAATGTATTACCTTTATTTCAAACTATTTTTGGTTAGTTATGAACATTTTTCAATGATCTTTTGAAAATTTTCAATTAGCAACTTTGGTTGTTGACAACATTTGAAAATGAGCTTCCTAAACATCCTAGGAACCTACCAAGGGTGCATTTGACATTGTATGAACATTTAAACATCAAATGAACCCTTCCTAACATATTTATACCTAACCCATGTCCATCTAACCATAGTTGACCATAGGATTTATAACACATCCTAAGTCACTAAGACTTATTACATTTACAAGATCTCTTGATCGCCATAGGCACTTGGCTAATCAAACATGCTATTACATGCATGGAGGCCATGTAACCTCATTGTCTTTTTTAAGGGGTGCTCCTTCACCATACTCCCAGGGTGGATTGATCTCAAGTCCTCTTGAGATAAGTTCTTCCAAGGAAGTTCCATGCTTCCTCATCTCTGCTTCATCCATCCATGCTACCTCTTCTTCAGGGTGTCCAACCCACTTCACAAGGTACTTCTTGTACACATTATTTCTTCTCTTCTTGATGAACTTGATAAAATGTAACTGATTGAATGTTTGATAATGTTAAGTTGAAAGATAATGTAGGTCATTAAATTAGTTAATGGACTGTATTGTCATTGATGTCAACTTGATATCATCTGTACGGTCATGTACATAATGCCAAAGAATTCAAAGAACCAAAGGAATCAAAGTTATGCTTTCATCAATGCATAAAAGTCAAGTATTCACTAAGTGACAAACAATACTGACAGAGTGCACACCGACGGACAGAGCAAAGAAGAATAGTCACAGTGATACCCGATGATTAGAAGCATAGTGTTGCCTAATAAAGAAAAACTACAGAATGCCCGACGAGCAAAGCCAGAAGGTTTACCGACGACCAAAGATACAGAGTTGCTCGATGAGTAAAATTCCAATGATGCCCAATGGACGGAGATCACAAAGCTAACTAGAGTCTCACTGATGGATCAGTCAGTTGTCATCGACAACTAACTGTAGTAGTGACCGATAGAACAGAGAGTTTAGAAAATGAAAAAATATCTAGCTGGCAGAGCTAAAAATTGACTTAACTGGTTGTCTACTTTGTTTTATTCGACCAGAGATAAGTGATAGATTTAAAGTTGATTTGTACAGTTGGAAAAAAGACATCTATGAGAAAAATCAGGAGTTATGCCTTAAATATAATTGGCTGGATTGTTTATCACGCCAAGAATTAAGAATCAAGAAAGAATGAATATTATGTCTATATAAGAGACAAGCTTAATTCAATTATGAATGGGATTAAGGGGAGTGACTAAAAAGAGGATGCTGAAGAGAAATTGATGAAGAACAACTTCATGTAGTGGTGATCAAACAAGCTGAAGGAAGAGCTAAGGAATTCTGCAGACATTGAGGAACAGTGAGCACAACATCACAAAGCAGAAAGTATGGAGCACAAGGATTGATTTGATACATTGGTCAGAGAGGTAATGTACTTAAATAGATCTAAAAATCTGAAATTCAAGTTGCAATATGAAGAAGTCATAGTGTTTCAGTTTAACCACTAAAGCATCAAGTCTCTTAACTGAGCAGGACTTAATAGTCTTCTATATATTGAGGTACATCTCAAGGAGTGCCAAAAAGGTTGATTCATGAAAGTAGCATTGGACTTTCTCGATACCTATTGATGGTCTAAGAAGGAGGCTAATTCAAGGATGGTAGCAATAGATGCCCGATACTAATTGACAACCTCTATGTATAAAATCCTCTAATAGGGTCACACTTAATAATGTGTTTGTAACCTTTAACAAGGTTGGGTCCTAATAGGGCTCACTTTAGAAGAGTGAAAATTTGGGGTACCGGTCCCAGTGGTTTTTTCCCTTAATAGGGTTTCCACATTAAAATTTATGTGTGTATGATTCATTTCTTTACTATCTTGCATCTTACATAGCTAACTCTGGATTGATCAGTATACTGTTCTTATTTATTGAGTTTCAGTAAATAGTTATAATGCTTATCGGTAATCAAGAAAGAATAAGGATTGACAGAGAAAACTGACAGACAGTGAATCATTATTAGTATTTCATGGCATGCATCTTGTAGGGACATAATAATCTAGGATTTATTGATTGGTGGTCAAGTTTGAAAGATAAATTATTGAGGCCATTGATTCACTCCCCCCTCTCAATTATTAATAAAAATTGGTATCAGAGCTTGTGTGCTTAGAAAGGAAGGTTTTAGGACCTAAGTCAAGCTCACAAGATGAACAGACAAGATGTGGCCAAGTTGAACAAAGAAAACTTTGCTTCATGGAAAAGCAAGATAAAACTCCACTTATCAGGTATTGGTAATAATGTTACTCAATTCCTAGATACTGAATATTTGTTGCCCACAAGAGTATTAATAGTAGATCAACTGAGAGAGAAGCATGAGCACAACTACATGGTCATAAAGCTTTCTTCCTCACTCTCTGATGCTAAATTTGAAGATGTCAAAGATTGCAAAATTGCAAAGAAGAAGTGGGACAAACTGAAGCTTGTACATGGAGGTGATACAAATGTTCTGAGAGCCAAGGCAGAAAGCCTTAGAGGAAATTTTGATGATTTCAAAATGAAAGGAGAAAACATCACACAGTACAACACAAGAATCAAATAAGTAGTCAACGCTATACAAGGAGTTGGAGGTACACTTGAAGAAGAGATAGTGGTAAGTAAAATCTTAAGAACCTTACTACCTGTATATGCTGTTAGAGTTTCTGTCATTCAAGAAATGAGAGCAGTAGCAAACAATACAGTTACTCTTGATAGCTTAATTGGTAGACTGATTTTATTTGAGATGAATAACTTTGATAATATTGTCTTACCAAACTTAGATTCTGCATTTAAATCTTCTATGAGAATAAGCAAATCAAGTCATAGACATACATCTAGAAGAGATAGTGAAAGTGAAAGTGAAGAAGAAGATCTAGATGAAATAGAAGCACTTATGGCTAGAAGAATGCAGAGAGGCAAAGGTAAATACAAAGGCAAGTTACCACTTGTATGCTTTAATTGTAAAGATATTGGACACTTTGCTGCAAGATGTCCTAACAAAAGAAAAGATGATAGAGTTAATGAAAAATCTTTTGAGAAGAAATCTGACAGAGGTGATAACAAAGATTACAAAAGTTACCAAAAATCAGAAAGAAGAGACACCTGAGACTACAAGGACAAAGGCAAGAAAGCCAGCTACCTAGCTGTTTGCAAAGATGAAGATACTGACACTAAACCTGATGAAGACATCGAGATGGTGTTTGGGTTGTGAAAGATGACTCAGATGAAGATGAAAGGTATGTAGAAAATGCACTCATATCTAAGGTTAGAAAGAATGACATCTGGATTATAGATAGTGGCTGCACTCACCACATGACCGGTGACAAAGAAAATTTTAACA
>MU224937.1:1094762-1106061 GCA_018584345.1 Thuja plicata | reverse complement strand
TATGCAGATTGAAGAAAGCACTCTATGGTCTTAAACAGGCCCCAAGAGCTTGGTATGAGAGACTTGATGGTTATCTTACCAAGATTGGATTCAAGAAAGGAGCAACAGATTGTAACCTATTCACAAGGGAAACACCTGATGGATTACTACTAGTTGCCATATTTGTTGATGACATTATGTTTGGAGGTAATGACAAGCTTAGTACAACATTTGCAAAAGAAATGCAGAATGAATTTGAAATGAGCATGATAGGTCCTATAAAATACTTTTTGGGACTGAATGTAAAATAGACAAATAAAGGTATATTCATTAATCAGTCAAAATATGTGAAGGAAATATTGAAGACCTTTAAAATGGAAGACTGTAAGCCAGTATGCACCCCTATGATAATAGGAAGCAAGCTTTCAAAAGATGATGATTCCACAACAATTGATAAGACAATGTACAAATCTATGATTGGAAAACTTATTTATCTAACTCAATCTAGACTTGACATATCTAATGCAGTTGGGATTGTTGGAATATTTGTAGCTGAATCCAAGAAAAATCACCTAATAGAAATCAAGAGGATATTTAGATATCTAAAGGGAACTATAGACTATGGTTTATGGTATCCTAAATTAGAGAATGTGCAACTTCATGTGTATACAAATGCAGATTGGGAAGGTTGTATTGATGATAGGAAGAGTACTTTAGGAGGAGCATTATTTCTTGGAGACATGTTGGTTTCTTGGATAAGTAAGAAGCAGAACTATATTTCTCAGTCAAAAGCAGAAGCTAAATATGTTGTAGCAACACTGAATTGTTCAACCATGGTTTGGATCAAGCAGATGGTTAAAGACTTTGGCATTCAGGTTGATTATCCTCTTTTTATTCACTGTGATAACACTAGCACTATCAACATGTCTAAGAACCCTGTGATGTACGCAAAGACAAAACAAATAGAGATCAAGTACCATTTTTTAAGAGAAAAGGTTGCAGACAAAGAGGTGAAATTGGACTATGTGAGCACCAAAGAATAGTTGGCAGATATTTTCAAAAAGCCCTTATCAAAGGATACTTTTGAGTATCTTAGGGAGAAGCTGGGAGTAATTCCGTCTTCTAAGTCTATTTAGAAGAAGTAGCAAGAACATCAGTCATTAAGTGACTGATGAATGGTTGAATACTCTACTTCTGGAGTAGTACCTGTGCCTAAAGATCTATGGCACCCTTTGCCATTGATGTCAAAGGGGGAGTATATAGTAAGGGGGAGTATGTACTAAGGGGGAGCATATACTCTAGGGGAGTATATACATGGAACAAAAACACAGTCAAAAGAACTGAAGCAGTGTAGAGAAATCTTTGATGAGGATATTGAGAAGATTGTAAAAGAAAGAGGACACCATGAATAGAGGATGTTTTTAATATCATATGTTGCCATCAATGTCAAAGGGGGATATTGTTGGAGATTTTTTTCTGTTCAGTTGATTGATTATATGTTTGTCATTGATGACAACATATAATACATAGTAGTGATTCTGTATGTACTTATCATAATGATGACATGAAGACTTGCATGGTTAGATATGTTTTTTAGACATGTTTATTATGTTATTTTCATACACACAGATCTAGATATGATGTTTCAGTTTAAGTTGTGTAATTCTGTTATTGGCAGTTACAGTTCTGGAAGAGTATCAGTTCAGAGCCAACGTATGTAACGTGTTTCTTGAGTTGTGCCTATCTTCAGGATATGCATGTGTATATTCTTGATTAGTTATGAGTTGATGATAGTTATCTAAAGGTGCCAAACGTGTTTCAAGAAGATTGCAAAGTTAGAGATAAATTGGTGAGGCCGACTTAGTGAAGCATCACGTCTATTCAGTTTATACTTACACGGTGGTAATTATGCTTGTGTGCTTAGTAGAGCTAACAAGGATGTTATGAAGAGTTGTCTTACAGGTCCCATGATCTAATACTTTGAGGAAGATACTTATAGCAAGTCATTTGTGATACGCTATGTGTGAATGATACGAAAAGAGACAGAAGATGTACAGAGCATAATATCAGATGTGGTTCATTCATCAAGAGTCTATGTGAAGAAGAAGTGAAAGATTGTAATACACTAGAACTGATCAAGACAACAGGTCTACTCTATAGTTCATCATCAGGTATAGTGCATATCTGTTATACAAAAGTTTGTAGCCTTCACCATTGAAGTAGTGAGCTTTGGGACAGTGAGTCCACCACACCTAACATGGGTTATTTGTAGAAGACTCCTAATAGGGTCCAACCCCTAACCAGGTCACTATACTTATTGCATTGTAAATTACAACTCCTAATAGGGTTTAAATATCTTCTAACAGGGATTACTATAAACAAGTATAGTTCATTGTGGGTGTTAATTTCCACAGGGGTTTTTACCATTTGGTTTCCCCGTAATCAAATTATGTGTTGTGTACTATGTTATCTGATTAAGCATTTACTTTATTGTATTCTAAGGTTAAGGAAGTAAAAATAATTAAATTTACTGATAACTGATTCACCTCCCCTCTCAGTTATCCTTTGGGACTATTGTAACAGTTGGCTCCTAATAGGGCTCACTTCAGAAGAGTGAAAATTTGGGGTACCGGTCCGAGTGGTTTTTTCCCTTAACAGGGTTTCCACATTAAAATTTATGTGTGTATGATTCATTTCTTTACTATCTTGCATCTTACATAGCTAACTCTAAATTGATCAGTATATTCTTCTTATTTACTGAGTTTCGGTAAATAGTTATACTAGTTATCGGTAATCAAGAAAGAATAAGGATTGACAGAGAAAACCGATAGGCAATTAATCATTATTAGTATTTCATGGCATGCATCTTGTAGGGACATAATAATATGATATTTTTTAATTGGTGGTTAAGTTTTAAGGATAAGTTATTGAGGCCATTGATTCACCCACCCCTCTCAGTTATTACTAATAGACCTTTGTGTCAATGATCTTCTCAAGCTTCTTGGGTTCATGAGAGGGTATAACTGCAAGATATTCCTTCAAATATTCTACATGGATCAATGTACCTACATCATGATGACATTTATATGGTGTTAGATCAAAAATATTGAATATAGGAGAAATACCAAGGTTAGAGAGAAGTTCTATTTCATAAGCATCCATGCCATGCTTTTTCAAAATTTTGCAAGGACCCACTTTCTTCATGAGTAGCTTAGCATGCTTCCCCTTAGGCAACCTCTCCTTCCTCAAATACACCCACACCAAGTCACCAAAATGAAATTGTACATCCCTCCTTCTCTTATCTTCAATTTATTTATACTTTTCTTAACTTTTTGAAGTGCCAACCTGACTTGATCATGGATCTCTTTCATGCTGTCTATAAATATTTCACCATGAGAACTCACTTTCCCATATTTGGGAAGATCTCTCAAATCCAATATGCCCTCTAGATTCTTCCCATATACAATTTGGAAAGGAATCTTACCTATACTTCTTTTCACAAAATCATTGAAGGCAAATTTAGTTTGTGGAAGTATGTTATCCCACTTGTCCCCATATTGCTTTATCTAGCATCTCAATAGGTTTCCCAATGACCTATTAAAAAATTTAGTTTTCCCATCTATTTGGGGATGATAGGCTGAACTAAAGTTCAAGTTTTTCCCTAACCTCTTCCATAGGGTCCTCCAAAAATGGCCATTAAACTTTACATCCCTATCTGACACAAGAGTTTGTGGAAGTCTATGTATCCTTACTATTTGTTTGAAAAAAAAATTGGCTACATAGATTGCATCAATTGTGCTCTTACATGGAAAGAATTGTTCCATATTACTGAATCTATCAACTATTACAAAGATACTATAAATTCCTTTTTGAGTTCTAGGTAAACCCATTACAAAGTCCATACTACAACTTTCCCAAGGTCTTGTAGGTATGAGAAATGGTTGGTATAATCTTGCATTAGTTGAAGTACCTTTTTACTTTTTACAAATAATTCATGTTTCCACAAACCTTCTGACATCTCCTTGCAACTTGGGCTAATAGTAATGTCTTCTTACCTTCTCTAGGGTCTTATCCAACCCAAAGTGCCCACTCATGCTTCCACAATACTTTTCCTTCACAATGTTCTCCCTCATGGAACACCTAGGAATGCATAGTTGATGTCCTTTGAACAATAAGTCATCTTGAAGAAAATAATCAAAATATTCAATATGATAAGCCTCTAAAAAATTAGAACAAACTTTGTAGATTTCATGAAAAACCTCATCATTCTCATACATACCTTTCAAGGAGTCAACACACAGACTTTTCAATCTTACATCTTGCATTGTCATGGATCTTCTAGTCAAAGCATCTTCCACCTTGTTAGCAAATCCTTTCTTGATTTTGATTGAAAAGGTATATGCTTGGATTCATTCAACCCACTTCATGTGCTTGTGGCTTAACTTTTCCTGGCTATTCAAGAAGCTAAGGGCTTGACTGTCAGTGAAAACAACAAAATCCTTTGGAAGGAGATAATGCCTCAATTTATTTAAGGCTTGTACTAAGGCATACATCTTTAAATAATAATAAGAAAACTTCCTCTTAGCCTCATTCAAATTTTCACTGAAAAATGCAATGGGTCTCCCCTCTTGACTTAAAACAACCCCTATTGCCACATTAGATGCATCACATTCAATAGTAAAAAAATGGAAAAACCAGTATAGGTTTTTTTTATACCTTTTGTTTGGGACTTTGAAAAGCCTCCTCAGTGTCCTTGGTCCACACAAACTTGCACTTCTTCCCCCCTTTGATTGTCTCCAAAATTTGTGTAGAAATCTGACTAAACCCTCTGATAAACTTCCTGTAAAAAGAAGCAAATCCATG
Source organism: Thuja plicata (assembly GCA_018584345.1). Lineage (NCBI taxonomy): Eukaryota > Viridiplantae > Streptophyta > Pinopsida > Cupressales > Cupressaceae > Thuja > Thuja plicata. The sequence continues at coordinate 1,101,219 of MU224937.1, read as the reverse complement.
GAAGCTTCTAACCTATGTCATGGTCCTTAGAGAGGGACAATTTAAGATTATTTACACCTTTTTTGGATCCATCTTTATGCTTCCACCCAAAATCACAAAACCAAGATACACCAATTCTTCCTGCATGGAGACACACTTATCCAAATTGATTAGGAGCTTTTCCTCTTGCAATCTTTTAAGGACAAAATTTTTATGTTTTAAGTGCTCATCCTTAGTCTTTTTGAAGATAAGGATATCATCTAGATACACAATTACAAAGTTTCCAAGGAATGGTTTCAAGATGCCATTCATGAGTCTCATGAATGTACTCGAAGCATTTGACAACCCAAAAGGCATCACCCTCCATTCATAGAGGCCTTCATTAGTTTTAAAGGTTGTCTTCCATTCATCTCTAGCCCTTATTCTGATTTGGTGGTATCCACTTTTCAAGTCCACCTTTGAATAGTACTTTGCACCCCCTAGATTGTTCAACAAGTCTTCAATCCTAGGCATAGGAAACCTATACCTAATAGTGATTCTATTTATGGCTCTAGAATCAGTACATAACCTCCAAGTTCCCTCTTTCTTATGTGCTAATAGAGTAGGGACAACCCTAGGGTTCAAACTTTTGGTTATCAAACCCTTGTCTAAATTTTTTTGGATTTGCTTAGACATTTCTTCATTTTGTTGAGGTGTCAGTTTATATGTTTCTTTGTTTGGAAGTGTGGCTCTAGGGATTTGATCTATGTTGTGACTAATCTCCCTAATTGGGGGTAGGGTGCTTGGTAATTCCTTGGTTACAATCTCCTTGTAAAACTATAGTAAATTTTCTACCTCTTTAGGATCTACTCTCCTAGTTTCCTCTTTCTTCCTATGCACCTTTCCCTCTTCTTGTTTTGGAAACACTAACAAGGCATAACAAGGAGTATCTTTCTCCTTCAATAATTTTATAAATTCTTTTTCTCCTACAAACAAAAACTTAAAATTTTTTTGTTCATCACCACTATCTGGTAGGGGTAGTAATAGCTAGTAAAGTTACCTTCTCACCTTTGTACTAGATGGTGCAACCACCCTAATTTGGTCTGCTCTAACTAGAGACCCTATTTTCCCTAAATGTGATCATACCCCTAATTATGTCAATCCAATTATTTGATTATTGGCATAATTCATCAAAATCACTTTAATCTCCTAAAATCAAAGTGATTTCATCACTAACTCACATTAATTACCTTGGCCTATTTAAATCAAATCAACCCAATTAAATCCTTGGCTAAAGTAATTAATTAAAAGGGAATTAAATAAAATCTCTAAATATAACTCATCACTTACACATGGAAAGTCAATCTATGAACCAATGAGAGTTCACTCACATGGATCACCAAAGATTCAATCCTCACCTCTCCTCACAAGTTGATCACAACCACTCATTCCTCAAATTCGTCTATAAAAGGATTGAATTTTGAGATCAATTGGCCCTAATTTTTAGAATATTGATTACACTCTTATGTTGCCCCAATTCTTAGAATTTTAATGTGCCCTTATGCTATAATTTTTGCTTCATAATTTCACATAGCTAATTAGATAATCTTCATTTGTGCTTCAATTGAATCTTTGCATCATTCTAAGCATGAATTGCATGATAATTAGCTTCATTTCTTGATAAATATTCCATTCTAGGACTGAATGTGTCACTGATTTAATGCATACTCTGAGGGAAATTATAGCTTAAATCATGCTCTTCTTAGATAGGAAGCAATATGTTGATTTCCATGGTTTTCTTATGCTTTTCAATTGATTTTCATATTTCTAACCATTGATGCAATGGCATATTGAAGTGTTGTGTAGCAGCTAGTAGGTACAATATTCACACATACATTTTTGGTGCCCACCGTAGGGTTGAGCCCTGAATTTCTCACCATTTTGAGCCAATTGATCATCTTTTGTTCTCTATTTTTGGGTGCAGACTCACATTTAGGAGCAAAGGGTAGCATTTAGGAGAAAAGGATCGCATCCTAGAAAGAAGCTCGCATCTAGGATATCCTACATTGCATCATGTTAATCTTGATTCATTTTTGGTAAAAGATCACATTATGTTAATCCCAAATCGCATTTAGTGTAAAGGCTCACCTTTAGGATCTCTCATCGCATTTAGTAATTCTTGTGTCGCATTTGGGAAATAAAATCGCATTCAGGAAGGTTCAAAGTCACATTTGGTTAGTTTACCGGCATGTTTTATAAATTTGGTCACTAATCAGCTGACTTTGCATGTTTTTGGATGAATTTGATTATTTGAGCAGCCTAATGAGTTATTGCAAGATGCTATTGAAGACTTCTTTGGATAAGAAGATGGATTAAAATTACTAACAAGTGGTTTTTAGGTTGTCTTGCACATTTCAACCAAACTTTTTTGCAATAGGAATTTAACACAATTTTTCTACAATTCATAATTTGATTAGAGAAGTATGCTCTTTTCCTTCATGGAAAATCAGAACCTCAAACATCAAGTTAAGATTTGAAAATAAATTGGGGGAATAAACTTTAAATTGCCCAAAATTTATTTTGGTTAATTTATTTAAATAGGAACCTAATTTTCAGATTTGAATTTGATTCTTAGTCCAGCTAGAGGATTATGCTCTTTTCCAAGTTGGAAAATTTGAAACTTGATATGGGGGACTAGGTTTTGAGTTTGACAATTGGAGGGAAAGAACTTGCATGATGTGTTTGATAGGAGAAAATGACATGGATAGGATAGTATGCTCTTCTGCCTTGTGAAGAATCAGAAATATAGACTCCTAAGTTGCCAATACTCTTTATTGCTTTTAAACTTTAGAGGGTTTGCCAATTGAGGAAAAAATATCCCAAGAATGACCCAAGTGAGGAAAGGTGAATGCCATCCCTTCCATCTCACTATAATCAAAATTCTTCCTTGAGGCCAAAATATCAGAAGACATAATCAGTTTTGTCTTTGGAATTTTGACTATCATTCCTTGGACATGCTTGGATGTGTGTAGAGAAGGGCCTCTTGAATCTTGCTTGTGAGACCACACATTTAGGTACTCATAGGGTTATACACCTTAATTTTTCCTTCTGCAATTCTATGGGGGACGGTTGTGAATGGATGCCCAAAAATTAAAAAAAAACACTTTGTAGTTAAAACCACCCGATTCATCTTTGAAGTGTGATAACCTTTTTGCAAGGAAAATAGTAATTGCCCCAAGATAATCATCATTTCATGCCCTCACTTGTGTTTGGAGTCATCTAATATGACATCATGACTGAAGCCATTGCGTGCTTGGTGATGGTCGTATTCTGATTAGCATTTGAGTGTGTGTCTGAGTCTACAAGAAAATATTTTCATGCCATGCCATAGATTTTAGGGAATAGGTGTGTTTGGTCACTTAACAACTTGTTTGATGTATCAAAATTGAAACAAACAAGATAAACACCCCCAAACAATCAATATTTTGACATTCACAAACATCGATGCTGTTTAAAAACACTTTGGAAATCACCAAAAAGACCTTGGAGTCGGGAAAATTTTCATATAATTTGAGACAAAGTAGCAAAAATTAGGAAAAACCATTAGAGAGTTGCATTTGGTCAGTCGTGGCTTGCATTTAGGAAACAAGATCGCATGTGGGAAACAAGCTCGCTTTTGGTTAATCCTAGCTCACATCTAGGAAAAATGATGGCATCTAGGAAGAACAAACTCACATACTGCATATCTAGGCTCACATTTGGTAAGTTTCATTTAGGATAGAGGGTACTTGCACACGTGTTAAACTCAAAAACTCTGTATTATTGGATACCCTTTTTCTCTTTAGTATGGTACTATTGTTCTTTCTAGTTTGCCTATCGTTGTTTCTCAATCTAATTGGAAGTCTACCTTGCATGTCATTTAGGGTTTTCGCAATTGATTCCAAATTGTGTTATCTCTTCACTCAACAAATCTTCTTGGTTCCAAGCTCACTATTAGGGAATTCTAACCCTCTGATGATGGAATCAATCACTTAAAACAATCACACTTACTCGCCACAACTTGGACACACGTATTTGGACAATTCAGAAATTCCTTTTGACACAATTAGAACGCTTTTGACAAATTTGAGACATTGCTTTCATGGTTAACACAAGAAGTAAACAATACCTTGTTGATGATTCATTAAGATCTCTGATATTTCTTATGTTTATACAAGGAGAAACATCTAGAACAAACCCTCTCTTTGATCAAGACTCACCTGAAATGGATGCACCTAATTACGAATGGAGTGTTTCCTTTGAAGAATATAGTCAAGACCATGACGAATGGGAAAGTCAAGAAGAAATAAATCATAACCATCCTTTGTTTGATTTAGAGAGTTATGAAGACATATCAGAAGAAGAATACAACAAAATCAAACAAAGTAGGAAGTTTCAAAAGACCTTGGAAAAAGTTATTGGGGAAGACAAAGAAAAATACTTGCTTCACTTAGCTTCTCTTGGAGGTAAACTTCCTAAAGACTATGATGTTGAGATATTGAAAGAACAACAAGTACAAACACATATTTCCATACTCTCAAAACAATTATATCAAATGAAAATGGAACTTGTGGCACTCAAGAAAGAGAAGACTAAACCTATGAAGAAATACTCCTTAGAGCACATATGTCTGTTTCCTTTTGACAAAAGCATAAACATGGTTTCATTCCCACCTAACATGGCATGACCCAAATATGAAAAATACATGGGAGAAAATAATCCACATGACCATGTAAGAGAATTTTTTCCCCTAAGCATAGAATATATGCATGAATTGACATACTTGATGAAGCTATTTCTAGGAAGTCTAGGTGGAAATGCTATGGAATGGTTCTCCAAACTATCACCAAGTGTGTAAACATTTGAGGAGTTAATTCAAAGATTTGTCCAACATTACTCCTACAACATACAACACAATTTTTCCATGATATATCTTTTCAACACAAAACAACGAACAAGTGAATCTTTCACACACTTTTTGCAATGATGGAGGAGAATATTTGCAAGGTACTTAAGACCAATACCTGAATTTGAAAAGATGGAAATCTTTGTAAATAAATTAGTACCTAAAATTAACTACGCTCTACAAATAAAATATTCTCCTAGTTTTGATAGAATGGTAAAGAAAGTCATTCATGCTGAAGAAGTTATGGTCAAGAAAGGAGAGATCACATTCCAAAGTGACAATAAATCCTCTAACAACTATAACAACACACCTAAATGGTGGAACAAGAACAAAAATGTTGTTAATGATGGAGTGGTTGAAGCCTCGAATGAAAACACTAAACTAGATGTGTTTAATCTCACAAATAACCTACAAGCAAGAAAAGAAGCTAAGGTAACAACTACAATGCCAAGAGAAAACATTAATACCAACAAGAATAAACCATGGATGTCTAGACCACAATGAACATTTACTCCATTGGGAGAACCTCTTGAGATAGTTTTGAAGACTCTCTTGGATAAAAAAATCATCATTGTATTAGAGTCAAAACCATGGGAACCAGAAGTAAAACCAAGGTGGTGGAATGATAATGCCTATTGTGATTTCCATAAGAATAAATGATACAAGAATAATGATTATGTTAAACTCAAACATGTTATACAAGATCTCATTGACGGAGGCAATATAAAAGTGGAAGGACATACATATAATGAAGATCACATGGAATATAATAAACCATTTCCTGACTATGAAAAAAGAGAAGCCTCTAAAGGAAAAGGAAATGAAGTCAATTACACCTATTCCCATAATGATAATGTGATCAATATGTTGGACATAAAGAAAAAATCAATAAATGTGAGCACTATCAAAGGTGTCAAGGACAAGTTGGAGCATTAAAATGTGGTAACACGAAGCCAAGCACAAATAATGATTAAATGGGCTAATTCCTCATCTAAATAGGTGACATCATCTAAACCACATGTTGTCACAATTCCTAAACTAGAAACATCAAGACAAACAATTCCTGTACCATCTACTAACTATAACTTGGTGTTGGATGATATCAGATTTGGATACTATTCATGTTGTTGATACTCATGTTTTGTCACTAATGTCAACATATGTTTCTATGAAGAAGACAGACAGGTTACTTGACTAGAAAAAGTGTATGAACACTACATGGATGTTTCAGAATGATCAAAGTTGGTTATAGGAAGAAGGATGTGTGTTTAACTTATCCCTAAGATCTCTTGGTTGTATGTTGCATATTGTAAATGTTACAGTTGATTTAGTGAAGATTGGTTTTTGGACTGTAACTATGATGCTTAACAGAGTAGGTGATGCAGGAGCATCCCAGGGTAGTTGGCCCTGCATGTTTGGGAGATTTGATGGAGTTATGTGGACTTATTTTCATGTGTGAGGGATTTGGTAGAGTTGTGTGGACCTACTTGGGTCTTGGGTAATTGGTTTTGATGTATTTAATGGAACTTGGCATGGTCTTGGTTGCTCGGCATG
>MU224937.1:1064035-1092100 GCA_018584345.1 Thuja plicata | reverse complement strand
TTACTAAGACATCAATTTTGGGCATTTAATTGTTGTTGTTGGCCGACTTGTGGCATTTAATTTATGTGTTTGTATTTAATTTATGTTCAGGGCTGACCTATGGCTTAGATTGGTATAAGTATGGGTTTTGGGGGAAGTCTTTAGTCATTATTCATTCATCCTAGAGAAGAGGAAGAGGAAGAGGTAGAGGAGCGAGTTTTGAGAAGAGCTAGTGGCTGTGGCTTGGGGGACAAGGGGATTGCTTGGTGGACTTGTGAGAACAAGTTTAGATATTCCTTGGGGGCTCCTACCAGTGTGTGGATCTAGACTAGCTAGGATTATTCATCCATCCTAGAGTAGAGGAAGAGGTAGTGGAGCGAGTTTTGAGAAGAGCTAGTGGCTGTGGCTTGGGGGACAAGGGGATTTCTTGGTGGACTTGTGAGCACAAGTTTAGATATTCCTTGGGGGCTCCTACCAGTGTGTGGATCTGGACTAGCTAGGATTATTCATTGATCCTGGAGAAGAGGAAGAGGTAGAGGAGCGAGTTTTGAGAGGAGCTAGTGGCTGTGGCTTGGGAAACAAGGAGATTGCTTGGTGGGCTTGCGAGACAAAATTTAGATCTTCCTTGGGTGTTCCTACGAGTGTGTGGATCTAGGCTAGCTAGGGTTTCATTTGGATCTTGTGAGATCTTACAGAGTTTCTATTGTAATTGCATTGTATTTGGCCGTAACCCGGAAGGCCTTACAGCTGGGCATATTGGATGAAAATATAATTATTCTATTATGATTATTTGCATTGTGTGGATATAAATATCTGTGTTGTTATTTATATTCCATTGCGTGGTTATTGGTTGGGGCCTAGGACATCTCCATTGGGGATCCTCATGCCTTGACCTTCATCAGTAGGTCTCTATGTTTTGGGTATATCTTACTGGCAAAGATATTTCAGATGAAGAAAAATTACTGGAGGACTATAGACATATTTTGGAATAATGGGTTGTGTTCAATTTTCATGTGATAACTAATGATGTCAGCTGTGGTGTGTATTCTGGAGGAGATGTATTTGGTGGCCAAATTCATACATGTAGTGTGTAATATGAATTGTGAGCATGGATTGTGGATCTGGGAGTATAAATGATAGATTGTATTTGATGTTTACTTGTTATAGGTACCCTATGTATCTTAGAAAGGGGTTAAACAATTATTTGTATATTGAGAAAGCCTAATTGGCCGACCTAATTAATTATTTGTGTATTAGGAAAGCTTGATTGGTCAAACTAATGAATTATTGTAATAGGGTATATATGAGTGATCTTTTTCTTTTGGAAAGATGTGGTAGTGGAAGAGATTGAAAAGAAGAGAAGTGAAAGTTGTGAGGCTTGTTTGGCTATTGGATGTAGAGCAGAGTTTGTGATAAGAATACTTCATTGGAATTGACCAAGCAAAGAAAATTGCTATCAGATAACTCCTTAGATAGTATATTTTCTATATACACTTGTTTAGATTGTGAATCCTTAAGGGTGGCTTTAACCTTCTTTGGGAAGTGTGCCTGGGCAGTTAGCCTACTACATTTCTTGACTCCTACCAAGGTCTATCTCCTAAGAGGGACTGTGTACTGTAATGTTGTAATAATCTCCTAACAGGGATACATCTTTTAATAGGGATACTATACTCTTAGTATATTATTTATGGGTGCTAATTCCCATTGGGGTTTTACCTTTAACAGTGTTTCCTCGACAACAAGTATTGTGTTATTGTGTTGGCATTTACTATGTTATCATTTGCATAGTAGTTTTGGTTTATAAAGTTTAAAGTTTAATAACCTATATCACAACTGATTCACCCCCCCTCTTAGTTGTCTTGTGGACTATTATTCCTAAAAATTGGTATCAGAGCTAATGGTCCTTAGATAGAAATCTTAACAACTTGATGTGATCCTGAAGATGTCTTACTACAGGAAGGATAGTTTGAAATTTGATCCTGAAAACTTTGACAGCTGGAAGAACAAGACAAGAAAACATTTTCTATGTTTGGGACTTGACTACTAGATTATCACAAAGAAGGATGAGAAGATAGTGACTAAGGATGAATTGGAGAAGGCTATTAAAGAAGAAAATAAACTATTTTCATGTAATATGGTTGTAAGGGAATCATGGATCAGTGCAATTTTTGAAGGTGAATTCATAGAAGTAAAAGACTTGGATTATGCACATGAGATCTGGACAAGATTAGAGGCACTGTATGAAGGATATAAGTTTACAAAACAAGAAAAGCTACAGAATTGGAAGACAAAGATGGAATCACTAAAGATGAGAGAAGATGAGAATATTAGGGCATATGGATAGAGAATTATTGAAATGGTTACTGGCATTAGAAACTCTAGAGGTACTTACAGTGAGGAATAAGTGATTGCAAAGATAATCAGATCTTTGACACCTTCTTATAGAACCAAAGTATAAGCTATAGAGGCGATTATACCTTTGAAACCAAACTTCACTAGAGAGATGTTGATTGGAAAACTAAATACTTTTGAGGCCGTAGAATTGGGATATACTTTACCTAAAGTTGAGTCAGTATTCAAGGCAACCGTGCATAAGAAAAAAAAGACCTTATCTAGAATTGTGAGCACTAGTTATGGTAACCTGAGAGAAGAGCTTGGAGACTATGCCGAGGAATGGGAACATATACAGGAGGAAGAAAGAAAGATAGATGAAGTGGTAGCATTGATCGCTAGAAGAGAGAAGAGAGGTAAGGGTAAATTTGAAGGAAAATTACCTTTGAAATTTTTTTCATGTAATAAGATTGATCATTTTGCATCTAGATGTCCTACAAGGTTCCTAAGCACAAACCTAAGTTTTAAAAATTAAAGTATCCTAAAGATAAGGAATGTTATTATGCTAGTGAGGGTGTTTCTGATGATGATGGTGACTATGATGAAATTGGATTTATTGCTATAAAGGATTATGAACCTATACATGAAGAAAAAGCCTTAGTATCTCGTGTTGAAAATAAATTTGAATGGGTTATAGACAGTGGTTGTTCACATCATCTGACTGGAGATAAAAAAAAGTTTGTGAGTTTGAAAAGATATGATGGTGGTGTTTTTTGATTTGGTGACAATACTCCTAAACTTATCATTGTATTAGGATCTATTTCTCTAGATGGAAAGACAATACTGACAATGTATTACTTGTTGATGAACTTAAGCATAATCTGCTGAGTGTTGGCCAATTAGTGGATAGAGGTTATTAGTTGAAATTCATTAATGGGAAATTCTCTATCAGAAGTAAATCAAGAGATTTGATCACATCCAGTACTAAATCTATAGGTAATATATTTGAATTGAATACATATGAAGGTACTTGTTTTATTGTGAAGGTTGATGATAGTTGGTTGTGGCATAGAAGATTTTGTCATGTTAACTTTGATTACTTGTTGAGAATGAAGCTGGTTTGAAGATAAAATGTTTGAGATCAGACAAAGGTGGAGAGTTTACATCAGACTTATTTAATACCTACTATGAAGAACATGTAATATAAAGACAAACATCCCCTCCTAGAACTCCACAATAGAATGGGATAGCAGAGCAAAGAAATAGAACTATATTAGATGCTGCAAGGCCTATGTTCCTGGAAGGAAATGTGTCACATGTTCATTGGAGAGAAGTAGTTGGCACTGCTATGTACACCTTGAATATTATTCAGATCAGAAAAGAAATGAAAGAGGTCACTGCTGAACCTGAAGAACCTTTGATGATTGAAAATGAAATTGAAGATGAAGTGACTAAAATTACTGAGACTCCAAAGACTCTGAGGTATTTTAAGAAGAACCATCCTAAAGATCAAATTATTGGTGATGCAAATAAAGGTATGATGACTAGATCTAGTGTTAGAGATGAAATTTGTTTGATTTATCAAGTTGAGCCAAAGACTACTGATGAAGCATGTAGAGATGAATCTTGGACTAAAGCTATGGAAGAAGAACTTGAATAGATAAAGAAAAACAATACTTGGGAATTGGTTCCAAGACCTAAGAACAAAAATGTGATAGGAACTAAATGGGTTTTTAGAAATAAGATGGATGAGGAAGTAACAGTGGTAAGAAACAAGGTTAGATTGGTATGTAAAGGATACTCACAACAAGAAGGCATAGACTATGAAGAAACATTTGCTCATGTTGCTAGGTTGGAAGCTGTGAGATTATTTATTGCTTATGCTACACATAAAGACTTTAAAGTATCTCAAATGGATGTGAATAAAAATTCTTGAATGGTGATCTGGAAGAATAATTTTACCTTGAGCAAGCTAATGGATTTCCTTTGACAAAGGATGGAGACATGTTTTGTAAGCTGAAGAAAGTACTATGTGGATTGAAATAAGCACCTAGAGCATGGTTTGCAAGACTGGATAAGTATCTACTTCATCTTGGTTTCAGAAAAGGTAATGTAGACAGTAATTTATATTTAAGAATTGATGAAGATGGAATCTTAATCATAGAATTTTTTGTTGATGATATCATTTTTGGAGGTAATGATAAGATGAGTAAGAAGTTCTCTAAAGAAATGGAAAATGAATTTGAGATGTCAATGATTGGTGAAATGAAATTTTTTCTTGGTTTAAAAATTAATCAGAGTAAGAATGGCATTTTTATATCTCAGACCAAGTATCTTAAGGAAATGTTGAAGAAATTTGCAATGGAAGATTGTAAACCTGTTGGAACACCTATGATAATTGGACATAAACTGACTAGTAATGATGAGACTCAAAGTGTTGTTCAAACAAAGTATAGATCTATGATTGGTGGTCTAGAATATCTAACTCACACTAGACTAGATATTACCAATGCAGTTGGTATTATGGAAAGGTATCAAGAAGATCCCAAAGAGATACGTCTTGCTATTATGCAAATAGTTTTAAGATATTTGAAAGGAACAACATAATATGGATTATGGTATGAAAAATCAAATGATTTTATTTTACAGGCTTATATTGATGCTGATTGGGTAGGAAATGTGGATGACATAAAGAGTACTAGTGGTGGTGCATTTTTCCTTGGGAAAAGGTTTGTTTCTTGGTTGAGCAAGAACTAGAAATTTATTGCTCAATCTACTACTAAATCAGAGTATGTTATTGTACTACAATAAATTGTACACAAGTTGTTTGGATGAAACAAATGTTGAAGGACATTGGAATAATTTTTGAAGAGCCAATGGTTATCCATTGTGATAATACTAGCACAGTGAATATGTTGAAGAATCCTATAATGCATTCAAAGACTAAACATATTTCTATTAAGTATCATTTCTTGAGGGAGAAAGTAGCATATAAAGAGATTAAACTGGAATATATTAGCACAAAGGAACATATAGCATATATATTTACAAAACATTTCCCAAAAGATGCTTTTGAGTATCTCAAAAGCATGCTTGGGGTCAGAGCCCCTCCTTGTGATAACTAATTGATGCATATATGCATCAGTTGAGTGGCTTTCAGAGCTATATCATTTTCTGGACTTGATGTATGGATATAATCCTCAGGGGGAGTGATCATAGGAATAGAAGAATATAGATGATTTATGGCACCCTTTTCCATTACTGCCAAAGGGGGAATGAATCTATGTGAAAATCCCTATTGTTTTGGGGAAATTTGTGTTGAGAGAAGATTGTATTGAACGGAGAAAGTATTTTTTGAGTTGATTTTGGTTGATGGATTTTCCCATATGTTTCCATCAATGCCAAAGGGGGATATTGTTTGATGATATTAGATTTGGATACTATTCATGTTGTTGATACTCATGTTTTGTCACTAATGTCAACATATATTTATGTGAAGAAGACATACTGGTTACTTGACTGGCAGAAGTGTATGGACATTGTATGGATGCTTCAGAATGATCAAAGTGGGTTATAGGAAGAAGGATGTGTGTTGAACTTATCCCTAATTTCACTTGTCTGTATGTTGCATATTGTAGATGTTATAGTTGATTTAGTGAAGACCGGTTTCTGGACTGTAACTGTGATGCTTGATAGAGCAGGTCTTCATGTTTTGGGTATATCTTACTGGCGAAGATATTTTAGATGAAGAAAACTTACTGGAGGATTGTAGACATATTTTGGAATAATGGGTTGTGTTTGATTGTTGTGTGATAACTGGTGATGTCAGTTATGGCATGTATTTTGGAGGAGACCTATTTGGTGGCCGACTTCAGATATGTAGTGTGTAATATGAATTGTGAGTGTGGATTACAGATCTGGGAGTATAAATAATGTATTGTATTTGATTTTTAATTTTTATAGGTACCATGTGTATCTTAGAAATGGGTTAAAAAATTATTTGTATATTGGGAAATCCTAATTGGATGATCTAGTTAATTATTTGTGTATTAGGAAAGCTTAATTGGCTGACCTAATGAATTATTGTAATATGGTATATATGAGCATGATATTTTCTTTTGGAAAGATGTGATAGTGGAAGAGATTGAAAAGAAGAGAAGTGAAAGCTATGAGGCTTGTTTGGCTGCTAGATGTAGAGAAGAGTTTGTGATAAGAATACTTCATTGGAACTGACCAAGTAAAGATAGTTGCTATCAGACAGTTCACTAGATGGTATATTTTCTATATACACTTTTTCATATTGTGAATCATTGAGGGTGGCTTTAACCTTCTTTGGGAAGTGTGGCTGGGTAGTGAGCCTAGTAATTTACTTGACTCCTAACAGGGTCTGTCTCCTAACATGGACTATGTACTATAATGTTGAAATAAGCTCCTAACAGAGCTAAATCTTTTAACATGGATACTATACTCTCAGTACATTATTTGTGGGTGCTAATTCCCACCAGGGGTTTACCTTTAACAAGGTTTCCTCAACAACAAGTATTGTGTTATTGTGTTGGCATTTACTATGTTATCATTTGCATAACAGTTTTAGTTTATAAAGTTTAAAGTTTAATAATCTATATCACAATGGATTCACCCCCCTCTCAGTTTTCTTATGGACTATTATTCCTAACACTTGGTAGACCAATTACAAAGGACCTCAACTTAAATCTCTATATTTGAGTTACTAAAGATCTCTTTAGTGCATAGGGAAGTTCTTGAACAAGCCCTACATTGTGCAAATGTTCCGAAATACATAGATGTGGACAAGTTCCAGACAATGGTCAATCACATATCAGCTCCACATTATCTCTCTTTTTCAGAAGAAGATGACAAATCTTTTACTCATCTCCATAATCAGCCCCTTCACATTGAAGTTTTGATCCATAAACACCGTGTAAAACATGTATTGGTAGATGGAGGCATGAGGTTGAATATATGTACTCTTTGTTAGAATAAGTAAGAGGGGGTGGGGGTGAATCAATTAGAATCAATTTCCTCACAAATTATCCTACAGTCCCAAATTTGTCCAGATGTATACCAAAAAAAATTCAATCATATAAATCAACTTCGGTGAAAATGTATTCTATAAACTTAAACTTTCATCAATAGTGTTTACCAAGTGTCAGTAAATTAATACTGTGATTACCGATCTAGGCTAATAAAATAAAGTGTAAAGTAAAATAACAATCCAAAATATTTATGCACATTGAGACATAGATTTTTAAAGTGGAAACCCTGTTAAGGGTAAAACCACCTGGGACCAGTAACCCAAAATATTTTCACTCTTCTGAAGTGAGCTCGATGAAGAGCCAACCCTGTTCAAGGTTACAATGCACACTGTAAAATGTGACCTTGTTAGAGGATTTAAAACTAATATTTCTCTCTTGACCATGCATTCACTATGGGGTCAACAAGAAAAAAACTCAACATTCTCTAAATGTTATAATAAAGACTTTACTATCCTACTCAGTTAAGAGATTTATCTGTAACAATGGTTAAACTAATACAATAATGATCTGATTCACATACAAATCTTATTTATAGATATTCAGATCTATTCTAAGTACATAATACCTCTAATCAATTTGTATTTCTTTAGTTCATCTCATACTTCATACTTGTTCTACTCGGTAACCCTTTTTCCTCTGTCGCTTGGTTATGTCTGCAGAAAATGATCGGTTCTTTCTTTAACCAATTTGATCAGTCGTGCATAAAATTTGCATGTAAGCATAAGGTGCATGTATGGTATGATTCAAAATAAATCACTTGTCTCTTATATAGACGTAATGTATCCTTTAATATTCATCCTTCAAATCTTGCCGCTTAATCTCCATCGTTGATTTCCCGCTTGATCCTTCCTTGGTAGTTGTGATAAAAACATGTTTCAATATCTTTTGTCCGATCTTCATTGAATTTTCATAACCGTTTGATCAAATAAAAAACTTTATCTTTTACCTCAAAATCATCAATTTCCAACTCAGCATCCAAGTCGGCCTCAATTTGAATTAATTTCTCGGTCTTAGTATTAACCGTGTTGTTTCAGAAATCCCTAGCTCAGTTGACACTATTGTCACTGTGATCAGTATACACTGATTTTTACTTAGTTATTACTATCTCTTGGTGTATACAAAACTCTTCATTTACCAACCACATAAACATTGTTTGTTCCAGATCTTTAAATCATAAAAAATGTTTTCCACTATAATAACACTCAAATAAGTTGACATCAATGACAATACATTAATTGATAATATTTATCATCACTTCTGAAAGTTGGTTGAATATCAAAAAATGACTTCAAACATATAATCAGTTGTATTTCATCACTCTCAATCTAGTCAATAAATTAGGTCTTTCAGAGCACACAATTGATTCAAGAAGTAAGATAACCATCAAGGCTTATGATGAAGAGGAAAGATCATCCAAAGGGCTACTTGTTTTACCAATAAGAATAGGACCAATTGAACGCAATGTGGTTTGTCAAGTTCTTGATCTACCATTGGCCTATAACATATTACTAGGAAGACCTTGGATACATGAAATACAAGCAGTGCCATCTACTTACCACCAATGTATCAAATTCCCATACAATGGAGTGGAAGTAACAATTCTTGCAGATTCAAGATACACTTGAAACAATGTTAAAGAAAATAGTATGGTTCCTAACAATAAGGAAGTTCCAATAGAGTTCCCAACTAAAACATCTAAAGACATGGTGATAAGAAGCTTTGGAAAGACGCTAAAACTTGAAGAAACTAGCAGGGGGGAACACAAACTAGACATAACACCATCATTGGCTAGCATTAATATCTCCAAGATCATATGGGAAACCATCCCCCTCTTTTACACCTGTTACATCTAAAGGAAAAGACATTCATGAACCAACTAGTATGGTTAGAGCCTCTACTCAAGAGGAAGAAAAATAAGATAAAGTAGTTTTGGTTTGGCTCTATAAAGAGTAAAAGATAGAAAATGAAGTAAAACATATTGATATATCTCCTAAAAAATATGGCAAAGGTTATTACCTTCTTAAAAAAATGAGATACAAAGGGAAGGGACCTTTAGGAGATAAAGGAAAGGGACTCATTGAGCCTATCCATATAGAATTCAAAGACACTAAAGACAAAATAGGGTTGGGTTTCAATAACAATTTAGAACACTCCACCTCAAGATATGGTCCAATCTTTGATAAAGGAAGTGATGAAGAAGAGGAAGAGACAAATTTTTTTCCTTGGTTATATGAAAGATTACTACACATTGGTACTGAGGACCTAAATAACAAGAGAACAATATGTACCTACTTTTGGAGAACAACTAGAGCATCATGTTCCTTTTTTGTCACAAACCAATGTCCACAAAGTAGAGGAGGAAGAAGAAGACTCTCCCAAAGTTCAACAAATAAAAGAATCTCATGAAGAAACCCCTCAAGAACAAGTAGACATAAACAAAGAAGAAGAAACAAGTAGCTCAGACACTCTTGAGGAATCCTCTCCTATAAGACAACAACAAGATGCACATCCTAACTAGGAACAATTGGTAACAATTTCACATGTCCTAGATCTAGCACACTTTGATCCATAAATGGATTATAAGGTACATCAGATAACTATTGCTGAGTTTTTAAATTGATCTAATGACAATATTTATGACTCACATGATTATGAATGAGATCACATGTCTAATGCTACCATGGAAATCAAGGTAGATATAATCCATAAGTTTGTACCTTTATTGGAAAGAGGAGAAAGTTCTAACACTACCCATAACACCAATATTGTCACAAAATTGGATGAGATGGTGATGCCTAAGATAATTGATGAAGACACTGGCATCTTACTAGGTCTAGAAGAACTTCAAAGGATACAAGATATGAGTTCCATTTTGATAAGGGAAGAAGGAGAAAACTCAATTGATGAGTCACTAGAGTTAGGTCTGCATAACACTATCAATGACCCTAATAATGTCAATTTGACTCTTCATTATCTAAACACTATAGAAGCTGACTTAACAGAACATGTCTTATCAGTTAATAGTTTTTATGCTGACGTGATGCTATCCTTAAAAGCCTCTGAATCATTATCCTTGGTAAACCGTGACCTTATTGATTGGACATACTCAGAACCTACTCCTATAATGAACTTCCCTAATGACTATACTTTGGCTTGTTATCTAAATGCTTGTGAACCCTATCCTTCTTCCACCAATGCAAGGAGCATGAATCTGATAGAGGAGGATATCAATTTTCTTAATCAAAAATTGAAAAATAAAAAGAAACAAAGAACTGATGGTGAAAACCATGTTGTGACAGTATCAGATTTTAAAATAGTAAAAATAAAAGACGTATCTAGTGGTGAAAACCTCTCAAAGACGCTAAAAGATGAGATTCTTGATATCCTCCCTGAGCACTTTCTAGAAAGATCTTCCATACTAATAGAACTAACAAAACTAGTTAATTTGGGCACATGAGAAGCTCCTCAATTTGTTCATCTAGCACAATCATCATCATCAAAAGAAAAGACATAGTTTACTGAGTTCCTCAAAGAGAAAAAAGATCAAATTTGCATGGTCTTATACTGATATGCATGGACTAGATCCTGAGTTAATCATGCATCACTTATGTATAGCTCCTGGAATTAAACCTTTCAAACTAAAACTAAGAAAGAAGCACCCACATATGGCATTATTAGTAAAAACAGAGCTAGAAAAAATCTTAAAGGATGGTTGCATAAGGGTCATCACTTATGCAGGATGGATTTCTAATGTAGTACCAGTTTCTCAAATAGATAAGTCTATCAAAATTTGCACAGACTTTAAGGACTAAAACAAAGCTTTCCCTAAGGATGACTTTCCATTGCCAAATATTGATATGATCATAGACCTCACAATAGGATATGAGACTTATTCACTCATGGATGGATTCTCATGATATAACCAAATAAATCTTGCTCCTAAAGACCAAGAAAAGATAGCATTTACATGCGCATGGGGACAATTTTGATGGAACGTCAAGCCATTTGGGCTAAAGAATGCTGGAGCTACGTATTGACAAACTATGACAACGATCTTCCACAATATGATACACAAGAACATGGAGGAATGTGTGGACGATACCTTATCCAAGTCAAAAATAATAATGACTCACATTGAAGACTTGAGGAAAATACTAGATCAGATGGAACAATTTCAACTCAAGCTCAATCCAAATAAATATGCATTTGGAGTCCAATCAGGGAAGCTTTTATGGTTTATTATATCAGATAAAGGAATTGAGGTGGACCCTGAAAAGGTAAAAGTGATAATGGAAAGCTCACCTC
The DNA here is from genome assembly GCA_018584345.1 of Thuja plicata. NCBI lineage: Eukaryota > Viridiplantae > Streptophyta > Pinopsida > Cupressales > Cupressaceae > Thuja > Thuja plicata. The sequence goes on along the minus strand of MU224937.1, from coordinate 1,080,431 downwards.
CTTGTAATATTAGTCAAATGAGGATGCTTCAAGGAAGACTTTAGTCTATCAGAAGATTCATGTATCAATTAGTAGATAGATCGCAACCTTTCACAAAATTGTTACACAAAGGAGTCACTTTAAAATGGGATGAACATTGTGAAAATAATTTCAAAGAATTAAAGGACTATTTGGATAATCATCCTATTCTCATGGTGCCTATTCATGGAAAACCATTGCTACTCTATATTTTAGCTACAGCTACATCACTTGAAGTATTGCTAGCCCAAGAGGATGAAAAAAAGAAGGAAAGGGTGATTTATTATATTAGCAAGACCTTGGTGTCTTATGAGATCAAATACAGTATCATTGAAAAGGATTGATTGGAAATTATTTTTACATCCTAGAAGTTGAGACACTACATGCTTTCACATACAATGAAACTTATCGCCAAGATTGACCCTCTCGAATACCTCTTGAGTAAAACATAATTGATAGGAAGACTAGAAAAATAGGTCTTGATACTTAGTGACTTTGATATCAAGTATGTAGATAGAAAGGCTATCAAAGGAAAAGTGTTAGCTAATCAACTACTGATTCACCATTGTAAGATACAACACCTTTGATTATAGAGTTTCTAGATGAGATAATCATGCACTTAATGGAATATCCTTGGAAGATGTTTGATGGTTCTTTCACACAAGGATTTGGAGTAGGGGTATTATTTATCACTCCTCAAGGATAAAAGATACCTAAGGCATATAAAATGATGTTTCCATGCACCAGCAACATCTCAGAATATGAAGCATTGGTAAATGGGCTCAACTTAGATATTAAATGGAAAATTATAGATTACATGTATATGGCGACTCTCAACTCACTATCAACCAAGTGAATGGAGAATATGTAACAAAAGATGAGAAATGATGCCTTACAAACATATGGTAGAAGAGCTGAAAAGTACTTTGTTTTCATCACATTCCAACAAATTCCAAGAACAAAAAATAGAGCTACAGATAGCATTCATGTTACAACTAGAGGAACACCAATTCCACTATGACTTCTTGGTGGAATAATTATCCTTTCCCACATTTGATACACCTAAATCCAAAGTTATTTGTGCCTTAAACACCTAAGAACAATCCAGATATGCCAAAATAACTACCTATCTTACAGATCAAACCTTACCTAATGAGCTATCCAAGAATGAAAAAAATGAGCCTTAATTAGGACAACATCACATTATGTCATCATTAATGAACTAAAACTGATTATATGTTTGAAGTCATTTGTTGATATTCAACCAAGTTACATAAGTGATGATAAACATTATAAGTTAATGTATTGTCATTGATTTCAACTTATTTGGGTATTATTATGGTGGAAAACATTTGTTATGATTTAAAGATCTGGAACAAATAATGTTTACGTGGTCGGTAAATGAAGATTTTCTGTATACACCGAGAGACAATAATAACTGAGTAAAATGTAGTGTATACTGAGCACAGTGAAAACTGAGCTAGGGATTTCTGACACAACATGGTTAATACTAAAACCGAGCAATTAATTCTAATTAAGGCCGACTTAGATGCTGAGCTGGAAATTGATGATTTAGAGGTAAAAGATAAATTTTTTTATTTGATCAAAAAATTATGAAAATTCAATGAAGATCGGACGACAGAGATTGAAACGTGTTTTTAACACAAATACCAAGGAATGATCAAGCGGCAAAATGAACAATGGAGATTAAGCAACAAGATCTAAAGGATGAAAATTAAATGATACATGATGTGTAAGAGACAAGAGATTCATTTTGAATAACAAAAGACATGCAAGTACATGCTTACATGTGAATTTTATGCATGACTAATCAAACTGGTTAAAGACAAAACAAAGCATTTTCTGCAGACATCACCGAGAAAATAGAGGAAAGAGGATTACTGAGCAGAACACGTATGAAGTATGAGATGAATTGAAGAAGTATAAATTGATCAGAGATATTATGTACTTAGAATAGATCTAAATATTTTCAAATCATAGTTGTATTTGAATAAGATCATTATTGTATTAGTTTAACCATTGTTATAGATAAATCTCTTAATCAAGTGGGGCAATGATTCCTTATTATAACATTCAGAGAATGTTTATTGTTTTCTTGTTGACCCCATAGTGAATGCATGGTCAAGAGATAAATGTTAGTTTTAAATCCTCTAACAAGGTCACATTTAATAGTGTGCATTATAACCTTTAATAGGGTTGGCTCTTCACCGAGCTCACTTCAGAAGAGTGAAAATATTTTGGGTTACCGGTCCCAGGTGGTTTTTCTCTTAGCAAGGTTTCCACATTAAAAATTTATGTGTCAATGTGTATGAATGTAGTGGATTGTTATTTTACTTTTAAGAGTTGGATACTATTGAAATACAATGGAAAAAGATGCTGTACAATTTGCTAAAATATGTAAAAATTGTCAAACACATGGAAACCTTATCCATGCTCTAGCTAGAGAACTCATACCATTCATAACACATTGGTCATTTCAGCAATGGGCCTTTGATCTTTCTGGACACATTTATCCTAATTCTTCAAGTGGACACAAATACATTATCATGACCATTGAGTATTCACAAAGTGGGTCGAAGCAGTGCCACTAATCAAAACCACTGGAAAACAAGTTGCTATGTTCATCTTCAACTACATAATTTTTAGGTATGGGATATCCTCATCTATTATAAGAGACAATGGGGGGGGCAGTTCAAAAACCAAGATATCAAGGAGCTTTGTACACAGTTTCACATAACTCAATATTGTTCTTTAATCTATTATCCTCAAGGTAATGGACAAGTTGAGGCTTCAAACAAGAACATTTTGAAAATCCTAGATAGAACAGTGAGTAAGTCTGGCAGAGAGTGGCATTTGCTATTAAATCCAGCACTATGGGCCTATAGAAAAAGTATCCCGACACAAATAAGAGCCACACCATTTTCTCTTGTCTATGGTGCAGAAGAAGTGCTACCAATCAAAGTATAAATTCCTTCTTTATGGGCCAAGGCCTTGTCACAGATGAACAATACTACATTGATAGAGTTCATGCACTAGAACTGTTGGATGAGCGTAGGAAACACGAGTTTTATCACCTCAAGGTATACCAAAAAGGAATGTCCAAAGGGTATAACAAAAAATTAAAGCCACAAAAACTTCAAGTGGGGGATCTTTTTCTAAGAGAGAATCCTCAAAATCAGTCAAACAAAGAACAAAAATGCAAGTTTGAACCCAACTGGCTGGGGCAATTTGTTATTATAGAAAATTTTGGGACAAAAGATTATCAATTAGCTATACCTTAGGGATATGTCTTTCTTGATCCCATAAATACACTCCACTTGAAGCAGTTCTATGCTTGACATCTAGCTGAAGGGCTTGTAGAGTGAAAGTGATTATCATAAGATACCAAAAAAAAAAAAAAATTGATCCTGAAGAAAGCCAAGAACAGTGGGAAAGAGAAAAATAAAAAACAATGGAAAAATCTTGAAAAAAGGTATTCTTGGTGAATGATGAGGCATATTAATGCCATATTTTAGATACCCTAGGATAGCTTTTGGTAGGACCTTTTCCCTATTTTATCATACTTTCTCAAATACTTTATACTCATATTTGCTATTATGTGGCATGTTGCCACCAGACCTATGCTATGGTTAAAACACACTTAAATATGCTATGCTTGGATGAATATGCTATGTTATTAACTTTGGAATTATGATTATGTCTCTATGGATGAATTAGTTGTTTGAACATGAATGATCCATGCATATTTTGGTGTTGATTATCATAAATGTCTCTATCCTAACATCTGAAGTGCAATGCATCAATATAAAAACCGTCTCCTTGACCAGGTAAACCACGCCCATGCACTAAATGCTCAACCTGGTCTTGCAGTAGGTCCACACAGAGGAACATCAAGCGTAACACCAACAAGTGGATCTAGGGTGATCAAAGTGGAATCAATCAAGCAAAGACCAAGGCAACATACTGAATTCTCTGAATAAATCTAGGAGAGAGTGGGAAGTTAGATTTGTTGTCAAAAGAAGTTCTTTCCTCTTTATTGGACCTATTCTATCTCCAGTTTTATAGTTTCCCTTTATGTTTGATAGGATTGTAATAAAATCTCCACCTATTTCTATGGCATGATTAGTTAGTAGTTAGATTTTTTTCCTTATTTAAATAAAGCCCCGCTCCTGTGTGAGAAAGGAGGGTGTTATCAGTTATAGTTTACATTCTGTTGTTGTAGAGTTGTTATGAATCTTGTAATTCACTTTTTTAATCAATAACAGATGAAGTGTTGATCTTTAGTTTAGTGTAATTGAGTTTGGATACTCACTCAAGGGGGCCCACTTGGTGAGGAATCTATGTTAGTTACTTAGAATTATTTTCATGTAGTTTCAATCTTGGTATCATAATTATGGTGTTAACAAAGCTCCTGAAGCCAAAGTTGTAGGATAGTTCATTACTTCCTGTAACCAAAGTGACAGGACTATTGAAACATTATAATTGTGCTTTCAAGTCTTTGTGTTTCCAAGTTGTAGTATTCCTTTAGCATTTTCACTTCCACATTTCCTTTCTAGCATTCTTTACAACATCCATTTCTTATAGCTATAGATTAATTTCCTTTCCAGTATTCATTTCCTGTAGCTATAGAATAGTTTCCTTTCAAAGCAATTTGTTTCCTGTATCCATAGCATGGCCTGAGTAAGAATCCTTAGTGCATATACTTTGCTGACCCATTTCAAGTAATATGTCCCTGGGTTGATAAATTAAATGAGTTATTATTAAGGAGGATAGCTTCTCGGTCAGATGTCCAATCCCTGAGTCATGGTAATTGCCTAGTTTTTGATACCTTAATAGAACCGATCATTTTTGGTGCCACTACCAGGGACAGTGTCGAGCCAAGTTATTTTACTCAACCATCTTTAGAATTCAATTCAAGCATGTACATCCTTTTTAAATAGATTTTTCTATCAATGAAAGTCTTTCACTCCACCACCACAATATTTCTTTTATCTGTATGCATAGAAGAAGAAGAAGAGACGCTCTAGGAAGGTACTTACCAAACTACCCCAACAACTGTTTAGGAGATATCTTTGTACCAGAAGAAGATGAAGAGGATGGTTAGTTTGTGGATGCAATTGTAAACCTTCTTGTATCATCATTTTCATCATCATCTTCAGAAGGTGATCCACTAAACTTTCACCTTCTAGAAGGGCAACTTGAGTTTAATACATTTGTAGAAGCCTTGACGAATCTCAGAATCCAATACCAAGATAGTCAAGAAGAAAATCCACTACCTCTAGTCATTTTCCAACTGCAAGGACTCCCTCAGTGTCCTCCCAAGATGGAAAACCCCCTACCTTTCCATTTCCCATTATTGATCAGCATGATAATCACAAACTCAAGAATATTCCCTCTTCAACACTTCCAAAATTCTATGGCCTGGTGACCAAAGACCCAGATACCTTTCTCTTTGAGTTTGATATCCTTTTCTATAGTTATGACTACACCATGGATGCCCATAATCTCAAATTTTTTTATGCAACTCTCAAAGAGTCTGCATTAAGATGGTTTATGGGCTTAGGCCATAACATTTTCCATGATTGGGAAGAAATGATGATAACATTCTTGACAAATTATAAAGAGTACTGCAAGGGAAATGATATGAGAGGGGATGACATCTTCAAGATGACATAGAAGGAGGGTGAACGTTTAGAGGATTATGTGTCAATATTCTTGTTTAGCTTGTAGAAAAATACTCAGCACCAATCCAATGAGGAGTAACAAAAACTTCTCATTTTACCGGGTATAAATGAAGGGTGCACTGAAGCCTTGGATCTTATGACTAAGGGAGATATCACCCAATATACATGGGATGCTATCAATAAAATATGCCTCAATTACTCAAGAGCTGCGTCCAAGAAGGGAAGATGATATAGGTCCACAATGGGCAAAACTAATGACTTTGGGGCTTCTCAGACAGAAATCACACATTTGTTGTCTGACTTCAAGTAGGACATTATATATAACATGGCCACCCAGTTGGACACAATGTAGGCAAAAAAGAGGCATGAGGAGGCTGAAGCCATTCTGGAAGAATTCTATCCACATTATAGACAAAAGAAGAGAGATGGTCATTGCAAGTTGGTTGCCAACATGGAGACTGCACAACTACCCACTGATTACAATCTGATTGAAGGAGATGATGAGAAAGTATTCTTCATTTCACAATGAAGACCATGGGCTCAAAGACAAGGTATGCCTCAAGACCCTCTTACATTTAATGGCCCATTTTATAGCAGTCAATGGAAACCACTTGTAAATAATCAATACTCTCCTTGTAATAATCCACAACCTTAGTGGCAACCTTACCCAAGTGCATCACCTAGATCCAATGAGTGCTAAGTGTTCCATTCATTCTCATGAGAGATGGGTTCGTGTGAACCACTACTCATGAATCATGGGTCAATGAGTTTGACTCAAAAAACTACATAGTTGAATCCTGATAGCAATATCACAATTTGACTTGCTGTGGAAAATATCTCCTACTTATCAATTGATGAGCTTAAGGGGCTTTCTAATGAATGGTTCATAAGGCACAACACTTGGTGAAGGTTTTGCAAATGAGGATGCAAGCAAAGTGGGTTTAACCATGGAGGAAACTCCGTAGTTAAGCGCGCTCGAGCTGGAGTAGTACTGGGATGGGTGACCTCCCGGGAAGTCCTGGCACTTCACCTCTGTGTGCATCACCTAGATCCAATGAGTGCTAAGTGTTCCATTCATTCTCATGAGAGATGGGTTCGTGTGAACCACTACTAATGAATCGTGGGTCAATGAGTTTGACTCAAAAAACTACACAGTTGAATCCTGATAGCAATATCACAACTTACCCAAGTCCTCCATGGAAAAAACTCCAAGATAATTAGAAAAAACCCTAAGGGAATTGGAAACAACCATAAGGGAATTGGAAACCTCCACAAGGCAATTGGCAACAAAATCCTCCGTGACGAGGAGGTCAGCAATGGCCAAACCAACAGCAGGGATTCCTGCAACCACCACAACAACCCCAATAGCAAGCACTTATGCCACCTCCTATAGCCACTACAACACCCCCTAAGCCTATTTAACTCCCTTCCTAGCCTCAAAAAAATCCTAATAATAGGTGGCTAGCACCTCAACAAAATGTCTATTCAGTTGACCCAAACCAATACCCTACCTACACAATTAATGAAATTCATTTACGGTCAGGCACTACTCTGCCAACACCTCCTATTATAACTAAATTAACCCCAAAAGAGCCCCTACCTCAAACTACTCTAGAGTCCACTCTAGTAGGCCTGATAGTATTACTAGAAAAAGTCTAGCCAAATCCACCCCCCTTTCTACAAAGGTTGTACAATGATAATTCTAAGCATATAGATGATGCAGTCTTTGTCATCCTAGACCAACTCAAGAAAATTAATGTTTAGATTCCTCTTTTTCAAGAAATAAAGGATGTTCCCACGTATGGAAATTCTATCAAAGAGGCCTACTTTAAAAATCCTAGTTGTAAGCAGAAGGACCCCTAGACAGTCCATGTCTGAGGGAAACTTGCTGATATCATGCTTGGAAACATAGTGGTCCCCAAGTATTCTGATCCAGGTAGCCCGGTTGTCAAAGTTAACATCAATGGGACAACCATTGAAATACTTTGATAGACTTAGGAGATTCCATAAATGTAATGGCTAAGGACATCATGCAGCAACTCCAAATCACTAACCTCTAGGAACACACCCACTGTCCTGCAGCTTGCAGACAGTTCCACAGTCAAACCCGACGGGGTAGTGGAGGATATAGTTGTTGATCTTGAAACCTAGTCTTATCTTGCAGACTTTATGATACTCTTTCCTAAGGCCACCTTAGGAGGCTAGCCCATAATTCTTGTTTGACCTTGGCTGGCGACTGCTGATGCCTTTATAGGATGTCGCTCAAGTGGTATGACCATTTCTAATGGTCAGCATACTAAGACATTAGCATTATGCCCGCCAACACAACCATAAATTGAGTTAGCCTCACCAATTTGGCTTGACATTGGGGAGGAAGCTGAGGTAGTAAACTTAGTAGCCCAACTCATGATGTTAAAAAGGGATCCTTTCTTGTAGCTACAGGAGGACACTGTAATCACCAACATTCTACAAAACTACTATGGTCAAGATTCAGATTCTATTAACTATCTTAGCCCCCATAACTGTTCCTTGCATGCTTTGTACCCTAATTGCAACTTACCTCCATCTCCTGTAGCTGAGAAAATATACCACCAATTTCTACCCCATGAGGTCCAAGCACTTCCATTAACATATGCTTCTATGGTAGAACTCACAAATAGTTGGAAGTTTCCCCTGACCGTTGCTTGTATATTAATAGAAAACTTACCAACCAACAACATACATCTTTGGCCAAACTGCTGAAAGACCATACCATAGCTTTCACCTGGGACTATTTGGATATGAAGGGCTAGGACCCTAAGCTACGTACTCATCAGATTTTCTTGAAAGAGGACAAACTGACTGTCAAGAAATTCCAGAGGCATATAAGCCCTGTGTTAAGAGAGATAGTCAAAAAAGAGTTGCAAAAACTTCTTAATGCCAGTTTCATCTACCTCATTTCTGATAGCCAGTGGGTCTCACCTTTGGTCATTATTCTAAAAAAGGAGGAAAGTGGCGATTATGTGTCGACTATAGGGAACTTAACAATGCCACCAAGAAGGACCATTTTCCCTTGCCATTTATTGACCAAGTCCTTGATTCCTTAGCAGGGAAGAGTTATTTTCCTTTCTTGGATGGATATAGTGGCTACAACCATATCAGGATCCTTCCTAAAGATTAGGAGAAAACCACATTCAGCTACCCTTGGGGAATATTTTCCTACTTTATACTTCCTTTTGGCCTATGTAATGCTCTAGCTATATTCCAGCGATCAGTTATCAACATTTTTGCTGATATCTCATATGATTGCATGGAAATATACATGGATGACTTCACAAATTATGGGTAAACCTATGAGGAGGCATTGGTAAATTTGGGAAAGTTTTTTATAGGTGTGAGGAGCATAATCTATCCTTTAACAATGAGAAATGCTTCATGATGATGCAGGGAGGTGTTGTGTTAGGTCATTACATCTCTGCTAAAGGCATATAGGTGGATCCTGCTAAATTTGAAGTCATCATGAACCTGCCTACACTAGCCAAGTACAAGGATGTCCACAACTTTTTAGGGCATGCTGGTTATTACCAACAGTTCATTAAGGACTTCAGAAAACTAGCAGGGCCCATGTATTCCCTACTTACTAAGGATTCATACTTTTATGGACAACATCTTGTGAAGAATCCTTCCTGCAGTTGAAGACTATTCTTACTCAGGCACTAGTTCTCTGAGGGCTTAATTGGGCATTATTGTTCTATATACACACTGATGCATCTGACCATGCTATAGGTGCTATCCTAGGACAGAAATAAGGGCCTGTAGAGCATGCCATCTACTTCATAAGCAAAAATTTTTAAGGCACAAAGCTGAACTACACAGTCACATAAAAAACACTTCTGGCTATAATATATGTGCTACACAAGTTTTGCCACTACATAATCAATTACCCAATGTTTGTGCATACTAATCATGCAGCCATCAAGTATTTGGTAAACAAGCCTACTATCATAGGGAGGCTTGCCAGAATAGGAGTTTGACATCATGATAGTGGATAAACCAGACAAAACAAATGTAGTTGCTAATTTCCTCTCCAAATTACTAAATGCCAATGACCCACATGTCATCAATGAAAACTTTCCAGATGACCACCTATTTTCTATTTTAACTCATACCCTCTAGTATGCTGACATCTCCAATTATCTAGTTGCTGAAAAGGTACCAACACATTTTTCTCCCAAGGAAAAGAGGTTGTTAATTTAGAAAACCTTTAATTTTTCTTGTCTGGCCGATTGTCTCTTCTACACTGGACCCAATCAGATTTTGAGAAGGTGTATTCACAAGGATGAGACATATCATATCCTCCATGCCTGCCATGATGAACCTTATGGTGGCCATTTTTCAGAAAAATGAACAACCGTGAAGATACTCACTACTGGCTATTACTGGGCAACTCTCCATAATGATGCAACCAATTACACCCACAAGTGTGATCAATTTTGGTGAATGGGAAGGCCAACCAAGCCAGATGAAATGCCTATTTTCCCTCAAGTAATAGTCGCTCCATTTGATAAATGGGGGTTAGATTTTGTGGGACCAATTAATCTCCCATCAAATGAAAACTCTTACATTTTGTTTTGCACTGACTATGTAACTAAATTAGTGGAAGTGTGAGCTATGAAGCATGCTCGGGATAACATGGTTGCTCAATTTTTATATGAGGAAATATTTACTAGGTATGGTGTTCCATGGGAACTAGGCATAGATCAGGGAGATTAGTTTACTTCTACTCTAATCACTGCACTGATGGAGGAGTACAACATTTTCCAGCAGAAGTCTAGTCCATATCATCCTCAAGTGAATGGTCAAGAAGAGATCACAAACAGAGAGATCAAAGCTATCCTAAATAAGACAATTAAGTTACACAAGATAGACTGGAGTAACAGATTGTAGGTAGCTGTGTGGGCTTACTGCATAACATGGAAAACACTGGCTGACTTCACACCCTTTGAGTTGGTGTATGGATAGACTACTATAATGACTATCAAATTTAAGCTTAAAACCTTATGAAAAAAATTACAGCTCAACTTGCATCTTCCTGTATCTCAAAGAGAAAGAATCCTTTAGCTTAATCATCTGGATGAAATTAGAAAATCATATTTATAGAACATAGAGTTAGTTCAACTACAACGCAAGAAATGACATGACTCACATATACAAAATAAACGGGTTGTTACTGGTGACTTGGCACTTCTATATAATTCCCAATTGCAAGAAAATTAAGGTAAGCTTACAACTCTTTGGCTTGGTCCTTATGAGGTTGAAACTTTTTTTTGCTAATGGTGTAGTCCAATTTTCTACAATCGACCTTGTGCATTTCAAGTTATTGGTCAATGGTCACAGACTCTGTTCGTACCATAAGCTAGCTACTAAGGCCAAATTCCTGCAGCAATTTGAGATTCCTCTTGCCGTGTTCAAACCTCCTGCAACCAATGGACCTCCTCCAACTAAAGACTCTCCTATAGCTAATGGACCTCCTCTAGCTAAAGACTTTCATGTAGCCAATCAGAGTGGATTTTCACTCCGGTCATCTCTTTGACTCTATTCAAAAGCAATCATAATAAAAATTTTGTTTCCCATGAAAATATCTTTTTCCGTAATAAAACCACCATCACATCATATCCCATCAACTTTTTCTACCATCTTTGTTCATGCGTCCCATCATCATTGTGCCACTCATTACTTTTTTCTCAATACACATCATTTGATCTTTCCAGATTTGGCAATTTACAAGTGATTATTCTCCAGGTACACATTCATTTATTGTTTGAAACATTTTTCATTTCATTTGACATTATTATAGGTTACATTGTAATTAATTTAGTAATTCATCCAAGTACTATTTTACTTTATAACAAAGCATGTGTGGACACCTGTCACCCTCGTAGGGGGTAGTCTGTTAAGTTGTGTTTTGCAATAATGACCCTTTCTTAGGTTATGTTGCACAATCATTTTGATTTAATTGATGTGACAACCCAAGCATACAAAATTCTTTGATAAGCCTTTTGTTTTCAAAAACCCAACTCACATTCCAGCTCTAGTTTTTCAAATTTCCTCTACCATAGTACCCAGAAAACCAAACCGAGAGTTCACCAGCTTTATCTAGCCTGAAGATTAGGTGGGATACAAGGTAAGGAACATTAATGATACAAAGGCCAGAATTGTGAAAGGCAGTTGGAAGTTGCACTGATTTGGACTTTTCTTTGGGATACAAAATTTCTTAGTGAAAAATGGGTGGGAAACCCATACTCCATGAATCAGGGGATCACTCATTGCCGTTGATGGACTAGTCTAGCATCCAAATCTTTAACCGTGTGGGCTGGCTTAGATACTTCATTAGTATAAGTAGTTACAACAAGGCTATAACCCTGAAATTATTGCACACTTATAACAATGGGGTTTCCTACGTAAAAGGGTTAAGAGTGGAGGCTTTAGAGGCACAAATTGTGGAAGTTTCTAGAATTCCCACTATAGGTGAAGCTTTTCCACATGAACATGATGCATGGGTAGCTAGGGCCGAGTTTTGTTTTTCCACAGACACTGAATTGGAGTCTAGAAAACATGGGACCAAGAGAACATCTCTTTCAAAAGATTACTCTCAGCTAGCTATCCATGTTATAAGGTACATTATTTATGAAGGAAAATTTTCATACTTGCATGCTGCAAATTTTAAATTGTTGAGTCATTTACGACATGGCCGCCTTGTAAATGTACCCAATTTTTTGTATTGTTTGTTAAATTTGAGTTCAGAGGAGGTTAGAAAGGGGAATTTGAATACAACTACCCACCATGGGTTGGTAAAACTCTTCGTGGAAAGATCTTTACGGGATATCTCTCCTATGACCTGGGATGAGTTTATCACCGCACCCCATGTATAGTTACGAGGAGAAGGGCCACAACCTGTAAGTCAAGAAGCATAGGGAAATGTCCTTGATGAGGCCATACCTAACGATGATGAAACTACTATTCCAGAGAAGTTACATGAAATACCTATTCCTTCATGAGTTGAAACAAAGAAAATGGCTTCCGATAATTTAAACCCTATCCAAGGGGGTGGTGAAACTGAGGATTCTACAGATTTGCAGAGTCCACAAGTAAAATAGAGTTCCCAGAGGAAAGAGAAGGGCAAGGAAAAAATAACTAAAGATGCAGGGGAAGAAAATCTTGTTTTACCTAAAAACCCTATTTCTCCTACAACCATTCCTATAAAGAAGAAAAAGACATTACAAAAGTTCTCTACAACAGATATTGATGCTCCTCCATGATGAAGTGTTCATTTGAGCACACAACAAATAGACAAAATAGACTCACCTACAGTGACTGGTTCATCTCCTAAACATCCAATTAAGGAGTCTTTGAAGGAACAACCACAAGCAAGGAGCCCATGTGCAAAGTGTCCAGACATGATGGAAACAAATCCTATAGCCAAGAAAATGGACATGGAAGCAGTGAATATAGAAACAACATGCATGAAGATATAACACACCGAAGCAACCAATATACCTTCTTCTCAACAAGAAGATGATCAAGGGAATGATGCCCTAGTTCAAACCCCTGATAAGTTAACCATTGATGAACCAGAAGCAATCACAACAGGAACAGAGTAGGTCACTCCAATACGAAAGAACCAGGTAACACTCCAATCCATTTCCATTGACCACTTTATGCAAATGCAATATGAAAAGTCAATTTGGGAATTAGAAAGGGATAAATTAAAAAGGGAAATAGGAAGGAAACAAAAAGAAGTACAACTTTTGAAAGGCAAGTTAGATTCAGTAACAGACTTATTTTTGCAACTTATAGAATGCAAACCACCTCCTAGGGTCTATGCACTATGTCTAAAGGAACAATTTGTAATGTTTAAATTAATGAGGGTTCTTAGAGATTTGCACACAAGCATAGACTCACCACAGGAATTTGTGGTAGCATATGAAGAATCACCAGATTACATTAGGAATTTGTTATGTGAACTCTACTTGCATAATTATGTTGTTCCCTTCGATACAAATTGGAACCCCTTGTTATTTTTTGGTGATATTCACCTATATGATATGCTTCCTTGGTCCAGAAATGAGATAAACTATGAAGAGAAATTAAGTAAATACAGGGGAATTGAGCAAACATTTACACTACCCTTGCGACTAGAAAATGGTAGTCCCCATATATTATACTGTGATTGGATGGAAATAGTTTATGGATTGCAGGACTCTACCCACAGGAAAGGTTTCTGGGAAACTGAGAAGAAGTATTTGCAACATTTGAGAAACTCTCATTAGTAGAGGGAAACAAAGCATCAGAAGGATTGAGACAAAGGTGGGAAAGGTTAACACTAGTATTAAAGAAGGCTGAACCTCACAACCTCTTCAACCTATGAGCTACTATGCAAAGAGTCCAGTGGTACATACACCTAGGAAGACAACCTCGACCTGAGAGGTGGCTCCCTCTTTCCTTTTAGCCTCCTCTTCTCCTGTGGCCACTATACAGTTGTGTAGACAATGAGGTAGATGAACAATTGGAGATGAGTCGACAGGTCAAGATGGAGTACACAAATGGATACTACTGGTGTGTGGGCACCTCCATGAGTGGTGAGACTCAGGAAGGAGATCTCTGGGTGCTTGTGAAGATCCAGAATATTTCAGTGCCTGAGGACCGACATTAGTCTTCATAGGGGGGAGAATGATGAGGCATATTAATGCCATATTTTAGATACCCTAGGCTAGCTTTTTCTAGGACCTTTTCCCTGTTTTATCATACTTTCTCAAATAATTTATACTCATATTTGCTATTATGTGGCATGCTACCACCAGACCTATGCTATGGTTAAAACACACTTAAATATGCTATGTTTGGATGAATATGCTATGTTATTTAATTTGGAATTATGACTATGTCTCTATGGATGAACTGGCCATTTGAACATGAATGATGCATGCATATTTTGGTTTTGATTATCATAAATGCCTCTATCCTAATATCTAAAGTGTAGTGCATCAATATAGAAACCGTCACCTTGACTAGGTAAAACATGTCCATGCGCTAGACACTTGACCCCGTCTTGCAACAGGTTCACATGGAGGAACATCAAGCGCAACACCTACAAGTGGATCCAGGGTGATCAAAGTGGCAGAAATGGAGAAAAGACCAAGGAAACATAATGAATTCTTTGAAGAAATCTAGGAGAGAGTGGGAAGTTAGATTTTTTTTCAAAACCAGTTCTTTCCTCTTTCCTGGACCTATTCTATCTCTAGTTTTATAGTTTCCATTTATGTTTGATAGGATTGTAATAAAAGCTCCGCCTATTTCTATGGCGTGATTAGTTAGCATGTAATGCCCTGCCAGGGAACCCAGGAGAACTAACCTAAACTTGACATTGAGTTAACAGGATAATTTTTTTTTTAAATGTTTACAAAAAATAATGATAACAATGCGGAAGCAATGAAATGAGATACATGACATACACATAAGAACAACTCATACACAGATACCAATCCTCGAGGGTTCCTTGATGTAGAATTACTTAAGCAAGATAATCTACGAATAACATATATAAAGAACTAACACAAAGGATACATCAAACGAATCCAATAATATACATCTCATAACTCACATCCTCTACACATGTCGCAGGGTATGTAGTAATCACTCTAATACAAGTATGATACAAAAACTAATACAGGTATCACATTCGATATACTATTACAAGATTACAACTGATATGATAAGATCAAAACCTCCTAAGATAAAAATGATGAATACACATGATACAACTCATGAAACTGTACAAGTCTCCAAAAGAATAAGAAGATATAACTGCAACAAGGATCATCCAAGCAAGAAGAAGAACCGTCGGATCTCAATGGTAATAAGAATCACTACCACCCGACCGCGTGGAACCAAAGGTCCACTCCCACCGTGATGAGGAGATAATAACAGGCCCACTCACACGAATATACAACATGAAGACAATCAAAGGTATACAAACCATCATAAAGAAACACATAGGAAGATCCTAGAAGCTTTCTGATCATGACGAGAAAGACTAAAGAAAAAGCATAAAGATGGGAAGATCAAGACAACTGAAAAACCAATATCAAACAAGGTACATCATCCAAAGATAAAGGAACATACATAATATGTCCAAAACACCATCACAAACCAAATACTGAATCCAAAAGCCAAGTGTTCAAGACACAACCATAAAAGGTACAACAGGACCTATGGAGGAGACTTAGGCTACATGCTATGGGAGTGTCATCACATGATCATATACTCGAGTTACCCAGGACTGGTTACTATGGACCTCGGACCTTCAAGCATCATCTAGTTGAGTTTACCCTGGTCTGGTCACTCTGGACCCGGACGCTCAACATGCTAACTAATCTTGTATTTAATGTAATCCCCAAGTTTTATTATTAAGTTATCATTTATTAAACAACTTACAATAGGTCACCCTGGACTAGCCTCTTTGGGCCCCGGAACCCTATTGTAAGCCACTCCCCTAAGATGCACTTTGTAGACGTCCAAAATCGTCCTTATATTAATTTAATTAATATTCCCATAACATTATAATTAATTTTATTTAATTATATTTGTTATATTCTTCTATCTATTTAATTAAATTTATTTAATTAAATACGATT
>MU224937.1:1010960-1044415 GCA_018584345.1 Thuja plicata | reverse complement strand
AATTAATTGAATTTAATATTTATTAAATCCCAATTATTTTAATCAAGACTTAATAATTAAATCAATTAATTAAATATAGGCATTTAATTAATATTTAATTATTAAATAGCCATATATTTCATATATCCATGTTTTAACCCTATTACAGGTGCAATAATTAATATTATTATTTACCATGAAAATTTATTAAATAATCAAGCTAAAAGCATCATCAAAACACCTGAAACTCATCTAAACAGATAATCAACTGAAACAGACAATCAGCTGAAACAGAAACTCAACACACACAAACAGGCTCACGAATCCACGTCACTTGGCGAATTCAAACACTAGGGTAGTCAATAAGATTCTTTTTCCATCAATAGGACAAAATATGGGTTTAGGGTGTGGATTTGGACCTGAATACTATCTCCCCTCTCTTACCATTGAGATATTGTGATAGGGCACGCTCACTCCTGCCAATTCAGGGAAGACGTAGCCCGGTACCTGCAAACCTGTCATCACAAAGACGAGCATACATGCATATAATATAACAAATAATGGTTGAGACTAGTTTATCGTGTGGATCTCACCGAAGCAAGTAACTAAAACTCTGTCCCATACCATATCAAGCACATCAAACAGTAATGCACAACATATAAATGATCCATGTGCATATAAACCTAGGGTCAGTATTGTCAGAAAACCATAATCGAAATGACATCCTAACATATACATCAACATCATGAAATAACCATAAATCATATGCAAATAGGATATATAACACTCTAAGCAATGAATCAATAACATACTGAAATGTGATACATAAATATCCTCTAAACCATCTGAAATAACAACACATACATGAAAAGGCCTAAAAGAGTTCGACAACTGAAACTGAGAAAGCAACCAAGAGGTGGGTATTACATAGTAGTTAGATGTTTTTCCTTCTTTAAATAAAGCCCTGCTCCTATATGAGAAAGGAGTGCGTTATCAGTTATAGTTTACATTTTGTTGTTGTACAGTTGTTATGAATCCAGTAATTCACTTTTTCAATCAATAGAAGATGAAGTGTTGATCTTTAGTTTAGTGTAATTGAGTTTGGATACTCACTCAAGGGGGAACACTTGGTGAAGAATCCATGTAAGTTAGTTAGAATAATTTGCATGTAGTCTTAGTTTCCTGCATCTTGGCATCGTAATTCTGGTGTTAACATAGTTCCTGCTGCCAAAGCTACTGGATAGTCCAGTACTTCCTGCAACCAAAGTGGCAGAACTGTTGAAACATTATAATTGTGTTTTCAATTCTTTATGTTTCAAATTTGTAGTATTCCTTCAACATTTTCACTTCCGCATTTCCTTTTCAATATTCTTTACAACATTCATTTCTTGCATCTATAGATTAATTTCCTTTCCAGCATTCATTTCTTGCAGCTATAGAAAAGTTTCCTTTCAAAGCATTTTGTTTCCTGCAGCCATAGCGTGGTCTGAGTAAGAATCCTTGGTGCATATAATTTGCTGGCCTATTTCAAGTAATACGTCCATGCGTTGATAAATTAAATGAGTTTTTATAAAGGAGGATAGCTTCACGGTTAGATGTTTGATCCCTGAGTCATGGTAATTGCCTAGTTTTTGATACCTTAGTAGAACTGATCAGTGAAAACCTGGAAAATAGGTGCCTCGATACTAACAAAAAAAAAAAAAAAGAAGAAAAAGTTACAAAAAATTTTAAAAATAGAAAAAGTGCCTTGGTGAAATCCTAGAAAATAGGCGTCTTGGTAGCAAAAACAAAAATTAGTCGAGCGGTGAAAATTTGGAAAATAAGCATCACTTGTACTCTGTTCTCCATCTTTCAATGCACCGTTGACACTAATCCTTCATGATCATATATTTTCTATTGGTTGGTTCTGAATTCCTCCCAAATGTCCTATCCTTGCCTGGGATTTGTCTGTATTTATGTCTTAAGGATAGTCATTCTACACTGGGGGCATCTCTACTAGCATGTTTGGTCAGTAGGTGTTGGTTGCTAGGTTGTCCTAAGTCCTTGTAAGGTTTTCCACTACAAACAATATTTCTTAATACTTGAATCAAAACATCACTATCACAAACAAGGGTGTTTCTTAAACACTGCCTACCTATAACTGACATCATACTAGTGTTTATCAACACTTTAATCAAAACAATGTTTCTCAACACTACATTGGATTGCAATTGTTGATAATGTTTATCTCACTTACTCAGACATAAAAATATATTGCTTAAATTCTAAGTTACAATTGATGATTTCTCTACTGTGATTGAAAAATGAATCAATGGTATTCTTTAACACCACATAAGCACATATAGCCTGATCTTGGTTTGATTATGAATATTTTCATGTTTCGATGATGTTTCAAACTAGGGACATGTAAACAGTTATGAATTTTATTTGTGTGACTATAAATTGTTGCTTGTTATGTCTTTTGAGTTACTCCATGACGTCTATTAAAAGACAAAGAGTCACAATGACAGGGGACATAATGTTTTTGTTAGGAATAGTCACAAGAGATAACTGAGAGGGGGCAGTTGAATCAATTATTTACTAGATTCAATTATTTATTCAATTAAGTACAGAATAACATTAAGCATAAACACAACAAGATAACACCAAATATAACATCACAATTTTGGTTACAGGGAAACCCAAAATAGGTAAAAACCCCAGTGGGAATTAGTAGCCACAAAGAATTGCACTACAGTATAATGATCCCTATTAGAAGATCTTACAACCATGTTAGGAGTTGATCTTTACAATGCAATAAGTATAGTAACCTAGTCAAAGGTTAGACCCTGTTAGGAGTCTTTTACAAATAACCCTGTTAGGGGTGAGGACACACTGTCCAATAACACACTACTTAAATGATGAAAGCTGCAACCCTTAGTATAACAGATATACACTATATCTGATATTTGAACTATTTAAGTAGACCTGCTATCTTGATCAGTTCCAGTGACTTGTATAATCTTTCTACTTCTTCACATAGATCTTTTATTAATGAATGATGTAGCTTTACTATTCTAATACATCAGACATTCTGCTCTATGACTGTCATGACTTCTCTCTTCTTTTTCTTCACATGCTTACTTGGTGATCACAAATGAACTACTATAAGTATCTTCCTCAAAAGATATGATTGCGTCGGTTGTAGGAAGCCTTTCAACAAATTTCTTGTCGACTAAACTAAGCACACAACATAATTGGAACCGCGCAACTCAAAATGAATAGACACATCGCTTCACATAGTCGGCTCCACAAAAATAACTCAAACATCACACTTCAGATGAAACATGTTAAACACCTTTGGTTAAGAATTCTTAACTCATAACTAAACATGAATCCGAACATGCATATCCCGAATATAGGCGCAACTAAAGAAATAATAAAATTATTGTTGACTCTTAATAACAATCTTCTGAAACTGTAGTTGGTAAATAGATCAACATAACTCAAATTTAACTACACTATTGAATTTGCATGTATGAACATAGTATAATAAATATGTCTAAAGCATACAAATAACCACACAAGGCTCCAACATATCTATACTAATAATTAAATATAGAACACTGCTGTATACTATATGTTGTCATCAATGACAAACATACACTCAACTATTTGCACAAAGGCAAATCTCCAACACTATCCCCCTTTTAACATTGATGGAAATATATGATATGAAAAACACCATTAATCCAAAAGTATCTTCTTTCTTTTTACAATCTTCTCAATATCCTCATCAAAAGTTCCTCTTAACTGTTGCATCTCTTTTTACTATGTTTGTATTTTCATGAATATATACTACCCCAGAGTATATTCTCCCCTTACTATATGCTCCCCCTTTGACATCAATGACAAAGGATGCCAAATACAAATAAGCACAGGTACTACTCATGAAGTAGAGTAGTCAATCAATCACTAGTCACCAAGGACTGATGTACTTGCTACAAATTCTAATCAGACTCAGGAAAGGGAATTACTCCCAGCTTCTTCTTGAGATACTCAAAAGTATCTTTTGATAAAGATTCATAAATATGTCTGCCAACTATTATTTGGTGCTCACATTATCCAACTTCACTTCTCTCTCTGCAAATTTTTCTCTTAGAAAATAATATTTTATTTCTATGTGTTTTGTCTTTGCATGCATCACATGGTTCTTTGACATATTAATAGTGCTAGTGTTGTCAAAATGAATAACAATAGGATAATGAATCTAAATTCCAAAGTCTTTAATCATCTTCTTGATCCAAACAATTGTGGAAAAATTTAATGCTATTGCTACATACTCAGCTTCTGCTGTTGACTGAGAAATACATCTCTGCTTCTTGCTTGTCCAAGTAACCAACCTATCTCCAAGAAATACTACTCCTCCTGAGTTACTCTTTTTGTCATCAACACAACCTTCCCAATCTGCATCTGTATACACATGAAGTTCTACATTTTCTAAGTTAGGATACCATAAACCATAGTCTATAGTCCCTTTTAAATATCTGAATATTTTTTTTATTGCCATTAAGTAATTTTGTTCTGGTTCAGCTGCAAATCTTCCAACAATGCCAACTACATCAAAAATGTCTGGTCTAGATTGAGTAAGATATATGAGTTTTCCAATCATAGACTTGTATATTGTTTTGTCAACTACTGTATAGTCATTATTTTTAGAAAGCTTGCTTCCTATTATCATAGGGGTGCTTACTAACTTGCAATATTCCATCTTGAATGTCTTCAATATCTCCTCCACATATTTAGACTA
Organism: Thuja plicata; assembly: GCA_018584345.1. NCBI lineage: Eukaryota > Viridiplantae > Streptophyta > Pinopsida > Cupressales > Cupressaceae > Thuja > Thuja plicata. Next base: position 1,039,647 of record MU224937.1, on the reverse strand, counting down.
ATTTATTAATATACCTCTATCTGTCTGTTTTACATTTAATTCCAAAAAGTATTTTATAGGTCAAATCATGCTCATTTCAAAATCACTCTACATCTCTTTAGCAAATTCGGCACTAAGCTTGTCATTACCTCCAAAAATAATGTCATCAACAAAAATAGCAATAAGTAATAATCCTTCAGGTGTCTCTCTTATGAATAAGTTACAATCTGCTGCTCCCTTCTTGAATCCTATCTTTGTCAAGTAACCATGAAGTCTCTCATACCATTCTCTTGGGGTCTATTTGAGTCCATAGAGGGATTTTTTTAGTTTGCATACCTTGTTTGTTTGTCTAATAAATTAAATCCTTTAGGCTGTTCTATGTAGACTTCTTCCTTCAAGTCACCATTCAAAAATGCTAAATTGACATCCATCTGATATACTTTAAAGTTCTTGAAAGTTGCATAAGCTAAAAACAATTTAATAGCTTCCAGTCTACTCACAGGGGCAAATGTATCAGAGTAATCAATTCCTTCTCTCTGCACATATCCTTTAGATATCAGTCTTGCTTTTTTCTTACCACTATACCATCTTCATTCATTTTCTTCCTTAATATCCACTTAGTTCCAATCACATTTTTGTCACAAGGTCTAGGGACCAATTCTCATGTGTCATTCTTAATTATCTGGTCTAATTATTCTTGCATTGCATTTTGCCAATCTGAATCATTACAAGCATCTTCAACACTTAAGGGTTCAATTTGTGAAAGTAAACATACCTCTTCATCAACGGTTAAACCTTTTGCTTTAGATCTTGTCAAAACTGTACTACTCTAATATCTAATGATATCTTCTTTTGAATGGTATCTAGATGTGTATTTTGGAATTTTAGGTGTGACACTCTCATTTGTAATCTATGATTATTCTTCACTTGGTTTAGGGTTATTGCATGATACATCAATATTGTCAAACATTTCTTCAATAACTATTTCTTTACTAATAGGTTTAGGTTCATCTTCAATCATAGGTGTATAATCATAGTATCTCTCTTGAATCATGAACTTCTCATCAATCTTCACATGAACACTTTCAATGATTTTCTTCAACCTCAAATTAAAACATCTGTAAGCTTTTCTCTTAGTAGAGTAACCAAGAAAAATACCTTCATCACTTCTAGCATCAAACTTACCAACACCATCATCTTTCTTGATGTAACACTTGCTTCCAAATATTCTGAAGTATTTTACTGTAGGAAAATTTCCAAACCAAAGTTCATAAGGTGTCTTGTTTGCGCCTGGCCTTAGTTGAATTCTGTTGATAGTATAGACTGTTGTATTGACTACTTCTCTCCAATAGGTGTGCACAACTTTTTCTTCAATCATGATAGTGCGTGCTATGTCAAGTATGATCTTATTTCTCCTTTCTGCAATTCCATTCCACTAAGGGGTTCTAGGTGCACTTAGCTATCTTTTGATCCCATGTTCTTCACATTACTCAAGAAACTTGTCAGAGGTGAATTCTCCTCCTTTATCAGATCTTAGACACTTTATCTTTAATCCAGACCCATTTTCAACTTCAGCTTTGAATATTTTGAACTTCTCAAAAGCTTTAGATTTATCTTTCAAGAACACAACCCACATCATTCTGGAGAAATCATCAACAAAAAAATAAAATATCTTTCACCATAGTATGATTTTTTTGAGTAGGTCCACATAAGTCTGTATGCACTAGATCTAATTTGTTCTCTGCGGAGTTTTGTTTGCTTTTGAATGAGTTCCTCACATGCTTTCCCATCACACATTCCCTGCACATAGTATCAATTGGTCTTGTAATACTAGGAAGGTGTTTTACTACCTTTATATTGCTTATCTTTACTATGTTGTCAAAATTGATATGACAAAGTCTTTTGTGCCATAACCAAATGTCATCCACTTTTGCAACAAAATAACTTACTTCAAAGTTGAGCTGAAATACATTACCTTTAGTCTTTGAACCTGATACAATCATGTCTCCTTCTTTGTTATTAATGATGAACTTGTTGTTTTTGAATTCCAACTGATATCCTTTATCGAGCAACTATCCAACACTTAGTAAGTTATGATGTAAACCATCAACATATAGAACATCTATTATTTTGTTCTTTCCATCTAGAGTGATAGATCCTCTACCTATGATAGGTTTAGGAGTGTTATCTCCAAATCTAAAAATTCCACCTTTGTACTTATCCAGATGTACAAATCTATCTTTTTCTCCTATCATGTGATGTGAACACCCACTGTCAATGATCCAGTCTGTTCTGATGTCTTCTTGGGAAACTAATTTCAATTCTTGTGCTTTCTTTTCATCTTCAATGTCCATTTCATCAAACATTTTTTCAATATCTTCAATTGCAATGAATCTAATTTCATCTTCTCCTGAATCATCATCAGTCACACCATCTTCAAAATAGTAGAATTCCTTTGTATATATAGGCTTGTAATATGTTCTGAACTTCTTAACTCTTGTAGGATACTTAGATGCAAAATGGCCAACTTTGTTACATGAAAAACATTTGAATGGTAACTTTCCTTCATGTTTTCCTTTTCCTTTCCTTTCTTTCTTAGTGATCATAGCAATGATTTCTTCTAGTTCTTTATCCACTTCTTCTTTCTCAATATTACTAGAAGTGCTCAAATTTTTCTTACCATGGACTGAGGCTTTGAATGCTATTTCAATTTTAGGTTCCATCTTCAATCTTGATATCTCAAATGTTGAAATTTTGTTGATCAAGGTTTCTCTTTTGGAAATTGCATAGTTTCATCCAAGATGTTTATCTTTCTCTCATAATATATTGTTAAAGTAGTCATCAATTTGTCTATTATGTCTTCCTCTGAAATTTCTCCACCACTGTTTCTGATTCCTGAAACTGCTTCATTAATCCTCTGATTGTAAGCTCTGATGTTTTCTTTAGGTAGCATCTCTAAATTATTCTATCTCTTCTTCCATGTCTTTCTATGCACATTATTTTCTTGGATGTCTCATTCAAACATGTCTTCTAGGTAATTCCATATTGAATAGGCTTTATCTGCCTTCTTAATCTCAGAAAATTCACTATCAGATAAGGCACTTATAAGGGCTTCTTTGGCAATTTTATTTTGGGTGAATACTTCTTTTTGTTTAATAGTAGAATCTTCTTCTGCAAGATCTTTCAAAGTAGGAACATCAATTACATGAGTAGCTACCTCATAGATCTCAAAACCAATTCACTATAGGTGTGTTATCATTTTTTTCTTCCAGTCAAGATAATTCTCTCCATCAAACTTAGGAATCTCTTTTTTAAAGTATGCCATTTGATCTACCTTAAGCTGTTAACCTTTCTCTCCAAGGCACTTGGCTCTGATACCAATTGTGAGGAATAGTCCCAAGAGATAACTGAGAGGGGGGGGTGAATCAGTTATCTACTAGATTCAATTTTTTATTCAATTAAGTATAGAATAATATTAAGAATAAACACAACAAGATAACACATAATAGAACACCACAATTTTGGTTATGGGGAAACCCATAATAGGTAAAAACCCCGGTTGGAATTAGCACCCATAAATAACTGCACTAGAGTATAATGATCCCTGTTAGAAGATCTTACAACCCTGTTAGGAGTTGATCTTTACAATGCAATAAGTACAGTGACCTAGTCAAAGGTTGGACCCTGTTAGGATTATTTTACAAATAACCCTGTTAGGGGTGAGAACACACTGTCCAATAGCACACTGCTTAAATGATGAAAGATGCAACCCTCTGTACAATAGATATACACTATATCTAATATTTGAACTATTTAAGTAGACCTGTTGTCTTGAACAGTTCTAGTGACTTGTATAATCTTTCTATTTCTTCACATATATCTTTTACTGATGAATGATGTAGCTTTACTCTTCTAAAACATCAAACATTCTTCTCTTTGACTGTCATGACTTCTCTCTTATTTTTCTTCACATGCTTACTTGGTGATCACAAATGAAATACTATAAGTATCTTCCTCAAAAGCTATGAATCCATCAGCTGTAGGAAGCCTTTCAACATCTTTCCTATTGGCTAAACTAAGCACGCAACATAATTAGAATCGCGCAACTCAAAATCAATAGATGCATTGCTTCACACAGTCGGCTCTACCAAAATAACTCAAACATCACACTTCAGATGAAACAAGTTAAGCACCTTTGGTTAAACATTCTTAATTCATAACTAAACATGAATCTGAACACATATCCCAAAGATAGGTGCAATTGAAGAAATAATGAAATTACTGTCAGCTCTTAATAACAATCTTCTAAAACTGTAGATGGTAAATAGATCAACATAACTCAACTTTAACTGTACTACTGAATATGTGTGTATGAACATAGCATAATAAAAATGTCTAAAGCATACAAATAACCACACAAGGCTCCAACATATCTATACTGATAATTAAATATAGGACACTGTTGTATACTATATGTTGTCATCAATGACAAACATATAGTCAACTATTTGCACAAAGGAAAATTTCCAACAATTTTCTTGGTTGTCTGCGTATGGTGATTGTTTCACCGATCCTATAAATTTCACCGAATTTGAATATTTATTATAAGATCTTACAACATGAGTGGATAGCTGCATATATCTTGATCCTTTTTATGTGTAAGCTACGGTGAGGTTGAGCCAATTTTCTTGTATGTTTCTAATCAATTTCTAAGTAAGGTGTACCACACATTATGTACCCAAGGATATGAATATTAAAGGTCATTGCGGGTTACATATCTTATATTACACATGAATATAAGATGATTCTAAAAGAAAATGGAGATAACTAACAAGTCATCCTGGCCTCTATGCCTTGATGCTTAGGTTTATTTTCAAAATTGCACACAATAAAAATAGTATTCATACTTTCCTGATACTTCCTTAGTATCAGTGATAGTTGAACTATCCACTGATGTCCATTGCACAAATGCCCTATGATGATAAAATGATAAAATGCAAAAGATTAGTGATAGTCCTAGAAGTCTGCATCTAGTTGCATGATTCATTTTAAACAACATAAGGACTTGAGCTCAAAATGATTTCCCGATTCATTCAAAATCCAATTTGACTACTTAATCTATATTAGTGATATATTCATGTCATTGCATGTCCATTGCATTCATTTTGCATTCATAATGGGAAAAGATAAAATACAAAAACAAAGTATTCAAGTATTTCATTCATTTTTACATCTTAAGTGCATCCATACATATATTTGCATAAAGAAAATCTCAAAAACATACATCTACATATCCATCTAGAATCATCTAACACATCTATATATCAGTAATAATCAAAGAGCATAAATGTTGTCATCACATGAATATATTCTACATCATCATAAGGACCAAGTACATCATCAAAAGGACCAAGTACATCATCAAGTGTGAATCAATCAAAATCATCTATCAATACTCTATCTTGTTCTTCTCAGATCAATTGGGAACAAAATCAAATGCAAGGACAATGTTTTCAACAACACAATAATTTTTTTTTGCGACAGTCTCCAACAAATGAAAAATTGCTCTATATGTTTAGAAAATTATTCGCAAGCTTTACTCAATTATTTTTTCATGGTTCTCTATCAAAAAATTGCACATCATTCATTAAAATCTTGGTCATACATCATTTTATCAAACTCACAATTTACATTTTCAAGTAGTCAACTTAGTAAAATTGTGTTTTCTCTTAACACACTTTCACTTCATCTCATCTTCTAATTGATTCTTTATTGATCCAATCAACCTATTCCATTGATCTATCATTCTAAAGAGAAATTTTATCCTATTTCCTTTGATTTATTTCCCTAGGGGGCATGATCACACTTAAATTCAATCAAATTCTTTCTCAAACAACAAAATTGACTTCATCATCAAAAGAGTAGGGGCATGGTAGTTTCCTTCGATCAAGTTGGGACTATTGGATAGAAGGCTTCAATGCTAAACAGGCTAGATATCTATGCTTACAATCTCTTAGATCTTTATCAAGCTCTCAAAAGCTTTATACTGACCTTAGTTCGATCAAGTTCAGAGTCAGTGTTGTCAATTCTCATTCGATTAAGTTCATAATTGATACCTCATAGCTCTCAACAACTTTATGCTGACCTTCTTTTGATCAAGTTCGGAGTCAGTATTGTCAATTATAGTTTGATCAAGTTCAGAATTGATACCTCATAGCTCTCAGCAGCTTTGTACCAACCTTCATTTGATCAAGTTTGTGGTCAGTATTATCAATTCTTGTTTGATCAAGTTCAAAATTGGTTTCTCTAGATGTGTGTTCAATCGACCTTTGTTCTATCAAGTTCAAAGTTGATACTATTAGTCTTAGTTCAATCAAGTTCAAGACTTATCTCATCGGCTATATTTCATTCAATCAAGTGTAGAATTCTCAAGCTTTCTAAAGTCAACATCAGACATTCTTTGAGTCAATGCGCTACTTGCACATCAATTCAAAGATGTGCAAATGTAACCACCCTAATTTGGTCTACTCTAACTAGAGACCCTATTTTTCCTAAATGTGATCATACCCCTAATTATTTCAATCTAATTATTTAATTATTGGAATAATTTATCAAAATCAATTTAATCTCCTAAAATCAAAGTGATTTCATCACTAACTCACATTAATTACCTTAGCCTATTTAAATCAAATCAACCCAATTAAATCCTTGGCTAAAGTAATTGATTAAAAGGGAATTAAATAAAATCTCTAAATACAACTCATCACTTACACATGGAAATTCAATCCATGAACCAATGAGAGTTCACTCACATAGATCACCAAAGATTCAATCCTCACTTCTCCTCACAAGTTGATCTCAACCACTCATTCCTCACATTCTTCTATAAAAGGATTGAATTTTGAGCTCAATTGGCACTAATTTTTAGAATATTAATTACACTCTTATGCAATCCCCATTCTTAGAATTTTAATATATTCTTATGCTGTCATTTTTGCTTAATAATTTCACATAGATAATTAGATAATCTTAATTTGTGCTTCAATTGAATCTTTGCATTATTCTAAGCATGAATTGCATGATAATTAGCTTCATTTATTGATAAATCTTCCATTCTAGGACTGAATGTGTCATTGATTTAATGCATAATCTAAGGGAAATTATAGCTTAAATCATACTCTTCTTAGATAGGAAACAATATGTTTATTTCCATGGTTTCCTTATGCTTTTCAATTGATTTTCATATTTCTAACCATTGATGCAATGACATATTGAAGTGTTGTGTTGCAGCTTGCAGGTATAATATTCACACACACAAATGAAGTATGTGTTCTTCCTTCCATCATGGTGTGTCTCCATGTGATACTTCCATGACCTCCCTAAGAGAAAGTGACATGTATCCATTGGTACTATATCACAGAGTACCTTGTCCTTATATTTTCCATTCTGAAACTCTATCCATGCTTTCTCTTCAATGATCTTATGCTTCCCTTTTGTGAGCCATGACATCTTGTAGGGTGTGGGATGTGGAATCCTCTTCAAATCCATCTTTTCAACAGCTTCAAGGGACACCAAGTTGTCAGTAGAACCAAAATCAATGACTATTCTACATACTTTACCTCCCACTTTGCACATGGTTTTGAAAAGTGTCTTTCTTTGGGGCGGCTCTAGTGCACTAGGTGCTTTGATCAAGGTCCTCCTCATCATGAGCGACTCTCCTTTCTCCAGTGCTGCAAAGTATTCATGAGAATGTACACTTTGGGATTCTTCATTCCTCACCAAATTTTCTCTCCTCTCACTTTGTTTATTTCCCTTCTCTGGACACTTTGATGCCAAATGTCTGGTTTGATAACACCTAAAGAATTTTATTGTATCCAAGCCTCTTCCCCAAGATATCCATCTAGAATTTGATCTTCTTCCTCTAAAGGAACCTCTAGATCTACTCTCTCCTTGGTTACCTTCATGACTTGATTCCCCAAATTCCTTGGGACCCTGTCCTCTTCCACTAGGCATACCTCTGTCCCTATTTCCAAAATCTCTTTGGCCTCTCCCTCTACCACTTTATCCTTTCCTTCTCTTTAGTTTCTCCTCAACCTTCAATGACAATTGATAGAATTTATGTACCATGGTAGGGTTACTCAAGATGAGTGCATCTTTTATTGTGACTCTCAACCCTTTCATATATCTTGCAAGATTCACACCCTCAGGCTCTTCCAACTTAGACTTTATGACAAGTCTCTAAAATTCTTCAATGTAAGTTGAGACATCCAAATCCTTCTACCTCAAACTCATCCTCCTCTTATGAAGTTGAAATTCATAATCGTTAGGGATATTTTATGCCTCTTTGAGTAAGGCTACCATCCTCTTCCAATTATTGATTGGATTCTTTCCATTCTTCACCCTTTCCTCTTGAGTGAAATTCCACCATGTGAGTGCAGACCCCCTTAACTTTGACTTAGAAATATTTACCTTTTCATTTTCAGATATGTATTCATAGGCAAAGAAAATTGTGAGAGAATCAACCCAATCCATAGCAGCATTTGGGTCCATCTTTCCATTGTAGGTAGGCAATTCCAATTTGGCATCCATGGTTCTCCTCTCCATGGACTTCAAAGTCTTCAAGAGTAGTCTATGATCTATAGGAAATTATTCTTCTTCCTACCTAGGAGTTTCTTCCTCACTCCCTTTTGCATCTTCATGTAAGTCTCCACCACTCTTTCTTCCCATATTCTTTTAAATCCTTTTCATTTCCTTGGCCATCCTTTCCATCTGTGCCTCATGTTTTACCCCTTTCTCCCTCACAAAGTTTACAAGTTCTTCATTTGTCATCCTTGATGACATATCACCATCATCATCTACACCAGACATGGTTAAAAATCCTTCTCCTAAGTATCTTTTTTTATTTGATACCACTTGATGTAGATTAAAGCTAAGACAACCCCCCAACTTCCTATCAAGTTGATTTTTTCATTGGAATCCGTACAACTACGCACACAAAGAGAAACTAGAGAATTTCATGGGAAAATGCAGTTTTCAGTATTGAATTTCAAATTTATTCATACCATCTCATCTAAAAAACCTTTAATTATATTGTTGACACAATCTTATATGTATTCCATCTAGTTCAAACTAATTTTTGTTGGTTATGAATGTTGGGTAACTATATTTTGAAAACTTGCAATTAGCAACTTTTGTTGTTGACAACTTTTGACAAAATTTGAAAATTAACTTCCTAAACATCCTAGAAACTTACCAAGAGTGCATTTTAAATTTTATGAACATGTAAACATAAAATGAACCCTTCCTAATATAGTTCTACCCAACCCATGTCCATCTGACCATAGTCGACCATAGGATTTATAACACATCCTAAGTCACTAGGCCTTATTACATTTCTAGGATCTCTTGATCCCCATAGGCACCTCATCAATCAAACATGCTAATACATTTATGGAGGCCTTGTAACCTCATTGTCTTTTTCAAGGGGTTCTCTTGCACCACTTTCAAGCATCAAATCAATATCAATAACATATTATCAAATGCTGGTTTACTGAGAGGGGGGAAGGGGTGAATTAGAAAACTATGATAACTGAATCACCAAATAAAATAAATATTGTCATGCATAAAGAAAATTAAACACATATAACACCAACTTTAATGAGGAAAACCAATTTGATAAAAACCTATGTGGAAATTGTCACCCACAATAATGAAAATACTCTTCTAAAGTATGCTTAGTTAGAAGCCAATCCTGTTAAAGATTACAATGCACATTTTTATATGTAACCCTGCTAGGGGATTTACCTCAGACCTATTAAGATCTTCACCCTATTAGGAGTGGCCTGGTTAGAGGGATTTTAATACTCTTTTTGAATATCACCTTTCACAAGGATTTCACAATAAAATTGTTAAGTCCACTCAGTTAAGAGATTTGTTGCTACAAATGTTAATAAGAAACAATATATAATTTGATCTATGATACTACAACTACCTCTTGCTTTATTAGATCCATTATGCACTCTTAGACTAATGACATCAATACTTCATCTATCCCTACTCTAGACTCAAATTTGTCCTATTTTTTGCTTCACTCAGTAGCACATACACACTTCAACTTGCCATCCTTAACTTCATACGATCTCATTATTTATATAGAATATGTTTTTCCCTCTTAATCTCCTTGATTAGGTTTTCCTTCAATCACTCTCAACCGTCAGATCAAATTTTTGGACTCTTTCAATGAATTTGATACTCGGTGAACCACTTCCCATCTCCTCGGGACTTGCACTTTTCTTAGAATCAGTATCATCAATTTTTTTTCTTAGTATTTACTAGAGATATTTACCTTCAATTTTCCTGTGCATAGATCTTGTAACTAACTTCTTCTTCATCCTTGGAATCTTCTAGATCACTATGGCTTGCCATTAAATGTGTTCTTATCCTTGTTTCTAATCACTGTTCTACTTGGTAACTAACTTCCAAACTCAGTGTCTTGGTGTCTCTCACCAAAAAACACATCCCTTTTACTGAAAGACTTCATCCTTCTCAGTAACTAAATGGTTTCCTTTTACCAACTTGCCCAATCTTCTTACCGACTTGATATAAAGTAGAAAATAACTATATGAATATGAACTTATCATTGTCTAATCTTTATTAAATTCCCAATTAACTCATCTCCAAAAGATAAGACAATTTAATATGAACCATAAATAAATTTCTTAACATCAATGACAAAATAACAACCAATCTAATCCTTTCTACAATCTTGTATACCTCTGATCTCGGTCTTCATCATCATCTCCATTAGTTGAGTAACAATCTCCCTCTTTGGCATTGATGGAAACACTATTAATTCATGATGAAATACATTGATATGTTTGTTTTTTCTTCCTCCCTCTTAGCTATTTTATCTTTTTCTCCCTTTGTGTTCATTTCTCATTTTCTCTTTAACATCAATCTCCCTCTAACATCTTTCACCCGCTCTCCCTATTTTTTTCCGTATATGATCAATCATTCATTCTACCTCTTTGACAACAATTCCAAAGGTGCATACTCCTGAAAACTTGTTTAGGCAGTGGATTATACCTTGTATGTAATAATATCTCATTGCATACATAATTATTTTCACACAACTTTAGGTATCACCTAAAGTGTGAACACTAGTATCAACTCACAAAATAGATATTATAATGAAATCTAGAATTAATCCAGTATGCATCTTTCTCTAGTGAATGTTGGATAGGGGTAGGACCCCTAATTTACCTCTAAGATACTCAAAAGCATCATTTGGTAGTGGTTTTATAAATATATTTGTTAACTTCTCCTTTGAATTCACATACTCCAACATCACATGCTTGTCTTGAACTTCTTCTCTCAAGTAATGATACTTGATAGAAATGTTTTTGGTCTTAGAACACATCACCAGATTCTTTGATATGTTTATAGCACTAGTGTTATCATAGAAAATAGTAATTGGATCAGTAATCTCCTCTTGCATACTTTCAAGAAGATAATTGATCCATACAATGTTTTCACAATTCATAGCTGCAATAACATATTTAGCCTTGACAATCGACTATGATATACAACTCTGTTTCTTACTCAGCCATGTCACTAATCTTTCTCCTAAAAAGAAAGCTCCTCCACTTGTACTTTTTATATCATCAATATTTTCAGCCCAATCAACATTAGTGTAAAGCTTCAACTCAAAATATCCTCCTTGTATAGTAGACCAAAGTTTTTAGTTCCTTTCAGATATCTAAATATTGTTTTGACTGCAGACATGTGTGATTCCTTTGGATCGACAAAAAATCTTGCAACAATACCAACTACAAGATAAATATCAGGTCTGCTATGTAAAAAATATTGTAACTTACCAATCATTGATCGGTAGAGTGTCTCATTCACTTCCTTTGACTCATCTTATTTTGATAACTTGCAACCAGTAACCATCGGTGTTCCAACCGATCTTGAGTCTTCCATACCAAAATTCTTTAGGATCTCCTTGATGTACTTTGATTATGTGATGTAGATCCCATCCTTGACTTGTTGAATATGTAGTCTAAGAAATAATTTTATATCCCCTATCATGGACATCTCAAATTCCTTTCTCATCTCTTTAGAAAAATATCTGCATAATGTGTTATTTCCTCCAAAAATAATATCATCAACAAATATTTCATCAATAAAATTTTTATTATTACTGTCACATTTTAGATACACATTATTGTTGTCACTTGTTCTTTAAAATCCAATCTTGATTACATATGAATGTAAGATTTCATACCATGCTCAGGGTGCTTGTTTCAAACCATATAGTGCCTTGTGTATTTTTCAAACCATGCCTTGTTAGTATTCTCAAAAAATCCTTCAGTTTGTTCTATATAGACTTTTTCTTCAAGAATACCATTAAGAAATACAGACTTGACATCCATTTGATAAAATTTAAATCCTTTGTAAGTTGCATATGCTAGTATAATTCTAGCTCCTTCTAATATAGCAATAGGTGAAAACGTATCACCATAATCAATACCTTCTTCTAGTGCACACCCCTTGCAAACCAGTCTGCTTTGTTTCTGATTACATCTCCATGTTCATTCAGCTTATTTCTAAATATTTACTTTGTACCAATAATACTTTTATCTTTAGGTCTCAGTACTAAAGTCCATGTGTTATTATTTTCAATATGATCTATCTCTTCCTTCACAAATTTAACCCAATATTCATTCTCCAATGCATCCTTTACTCTTCTTGGCTCTAAATTAGAAATTAAGCATGTATTATCTCTTACCTTGCTTCTTGTCATAATTCCAATATTCTTGTCTCCAATAATCTTTCTCAGTGAGTGGTCTCTTCTCACATATTTAGATAGAACAGGCTCGGTAGGTGGTGGTAGTTCTTCATTTTCATCATTCAATGGTAGTTGTCTCTATTCAACTTCCTCCTTAGTTTGTGCTTTCATTAAGGTATCAGGAATCTCAGGTTAAACATATACAAATCATTAGTAGTCCTTGGGTTCCTTCTTGATCTTGTCACCATTTTTATTTGCAAATTTATCAATTCTTACATTTTCACTTTCCATAATTTTTATAGTAGACTTGTTCAAACATTCATAAGCTTTTATCTTTGTAGAATATCCTAAATATATTCCTTCATCTCCTTTAGAATAACACTTTCCATATCTTACATCATTTAGAATATAACACCTACTTCCAAATACTTTGAAATAACTTACATTTGGTTTATGATCATACCAAATATCATATGGAGTTTTGTTTGTACCTTTCTTCAATTGTACTTTGTTTAGTGTATAAACTGCAGTGTTGATTTTTTCTCTCCAAAATGTTTGAGAAATACCATTCTCAATCATCAGTGTTCTTGCACAATCAACAATGGATCTGTTTCTCCTTTTTTCTATACCATTCTGTTGTGATGTCCTCAGTGCATACATTTGTCTCTTTATTCCATGTTCATTGTAGAAAAGTGTAAACTCATCAGAAGTAAACTCCCCTCCTCTATCATCTTCCAGTCTCATTTTAAAATCTTTCCTTATACCACTTAAACATTTGAAAAGCATAAGAATTTTCTTTTAAAAACATGACAAAGATCATTCTTGAATAATCATCAACAAATAAAATTAAATATCTATCACCATAGTAACTTTATGTTCTCATTTTTCCACATAGGCCAGTGTGCACTAATTCCAAAATACCTTGATTAGTGTAAGATTTTTTTGCAAAACTTGACTTTGTCATCTTAGCAACTTGACAACCTTTGCACATGACATTTTTAGGTTTATCCAATGTTGGTAGACCTATAACTCTATTATTTTTTCTTACTTTAATTAAGTTGTTAGAATTCAGATGACATAACCTCTTGTTCCATAACCATGCATCCTAAACTTTAGCATTTAAAAAACTCTTAGTAGATGTATCAATGTAGAATAAGTTACCTTTAGATTTTTCTCTAGTTTAAATCCAACTTAGATATTCTATTCAAATAATTTAACCTTTCCATTCTAAAATTATAGTCGATGTCTTGTATTTTTTTGTTGTGCCACACTCAACATATTATACTTTAGTACTTTAATCCAATAGACATCATCACATCTTGTATTATTTAGAATAATTATAGAACCTTTTCCTTTCATAGGATATGGGGCATCATTACCAATTCTAACATATCCTCCATCACATTCTTCCATAGTAATGAACTTAAGTGTGTTACTAGTCATATGGTGTGAAAACCACTATCTATAATCCATGTATTATTCTTTCTTACATGTGAGATTATGGATCTTTCTTCTTCATAAGAATTATCCTTGATAGAAACATGTACAAATTCTTCACTTTCATCATCATTTGTATCATCATCAGTTAGTCCTCCATTAGAAATGTGGCATGAATTCCTACCTTTGTTCTTGAAATCTCATAATCTTATGAATATGTTTTCTCTTTTGTTATCATCTCAGTTGTCTTTCTTCTCATCATTTTCATTATCAGGGTATCGAGCAACAATGTGACCAATCTTGTTACATTAAAAAATTTTAAAGGTAGCTTACCTTGGTACTTTCCTTTTCCTCTCTATATTATTCTAGCTAGTAGAGATTCAAATTGTTTTTCATTTGCTTCATCTTCAATATACAATTCTTCTAGCTCACTCTTGCACATATTAAACCTTTCACTAGCACTAATTGCATAACCATCACTAGATCTAGACTCTTTAGAACTTCCAAACTTCAAAGATGATTTAAATGTAGACTCAATCCTAGTAGTGGTAGGTAAACTATTATAAAAATCATTTATCTCAAAAGAAATCGACTTACCAATTGTAGCATCTAGTGAAACATTCATATGAGGAATGGATCTTAGTTCTTGTATTGTAGATACTCGGATGGAATACATAGGTAACTGCATCCTTAATAGTTTTCTTGTTACATCTTCTTCCTCAATATGTCCTCCAACACCTCTAATAGAATTCACAATTTCCTTCAGTATTGCATTGTATTGTATAATAGTTTCACCTTCTTTCATTCTCATAGAATCATATTTGCCTCTCAAACTTTCATCTTTTTCCTTCTAAACATGCTGATTTCCACCTTGTACCAATGCAATCTTATCACACATCTATTTTGTTGTATCACATCATTTAAGGTATTTGAACTCTAGGTTAGTGAGAGAAGATGATATCTCAATCATAACTTGTGTGTGATCTTTCCTTTCTCTTATTTGCTCAAGTTTCATAGGCCCAACTGGTGGTGGTGAATACTCATTGTCAAGATAGTATAATGCATACGATCCAATCCCACATAAGTGCAACCTCATTCTATTTTTCCATGTAGAGAATTTATCCTTATTCAACTTTGGTGCCTCTCTCTTATACATCTTTGAATCTTTAACTCAATTCTTTTAAAATTATCTCTTTAGAGTACTTAGCTTTGATACCAATTTTTGGTTTACTGAGAGGGGTGAATCAGAAAAATATGATAATTTAGACCTTAAAACTTAACTTTGATTCAACGCGGTAGAACAAACTGCAACAACAACCAAATCACCAAATAACATCCCTAAAAAATTCAAAAACATAAGTAAAAAATAATTATCATGCATAAATAACATGCAATACATATAACACCAAATTTAATGAGGAAACCCAATTTGAGAAAAACCTCAATGGGAATCATCACCCATAAAATGAAAATACTCTTCTGAAGTATGTTGGGTTAGAATCCAATCCTATTAAAGATTACAATTCACATTGTTATATGTGACCTTGTTAGGGGCTTTGCCTCAAACCTATTAAGATCTTGACCCTATTAGGAGTGGCCTGGTTAGAGGGCTTTCAACACTCTTTTTGAATGTCACCTTTCACAAGGATTTTTCAATAAGACTATTAAGTCCACTCGGTTAAGAGATTTTCTGCTACAAATGTTAATAAGCAACAATATATAATTTGATATGTAATACTACAACTACCTCTTTCTTGATCAGATCCCTTATGCGCTCTTAGGCTAATGGTATCAATACTTCACATGTCTCTTCTAGACTCATATTTATCCTTTTTTTCTTCATTGCTTCACTTGGCAGCACATCCACACTTCAAATTTATAGCCTTAACCTCATACAATCTCATTCTTTATATAGGCTATGTTTTTAACTCTTAATCTCCTTGATTAGGTTTTCCTTCAATCACTTTCAAAAGCCAGATCAAATTTTTGAACTTATTCAATAAATTTGATACTCAATTAAACGCTTCCAATCTCATCAAGACTTGCACTTTTCTTGGAATCAGTATCATTAGTTTTGTGGCTTAATTTTTACCATAGATATTTACCTTGAATTTTCTTGTTCATAGATCTTGTAACTAACTTCTTCTTAATCCTTGGAATCTGTTAGAATAACTGAGAGGAGAGGGGGGGGGGGGGGGGGGGGTGAATCAGTGGCCTAAAAAATATTCCAATAAATCAACCCAAAAAACTTATTACCACAATATTAAGCATCTAGTTATCTTCAGTTCTACAAGATGTATGCCTTCAATAATAATATCAAATAACTACTACTCAGAGTGCTTTTTTAAAGCTTATTCTTAATGTTTACCGAATAGCAGTCTTTCATTTACCGAAAACAATAAATTGCTTAGTGTATACTGATCAATCTAGATTAGTTATGTGTAATGCAAAACACTAAAGTAATGACTCATAAACACATTAAAAAATAGATTTTCAATGTGGAAACCCTATTAAGGGAAAAACCACTTGGGACCGGTAACCCATAATTTGCACTCTTTTGAAGTGAGCTTGGTGAAGAGCCAACCCTGTTAAAGGTTACAAACACACTGTTAGGTGTGACCTTGTTAGAGGATCTAAAATATTAGTTTTTCACTTGATATTGGGCATCTCTATGCTACCTTCTATGACCAAACCCAGTGTAGTTTGTCAAATGGTATCTAACATCTCATGCTATCTTCATGATCAAAATTTTTGATACTCCTTGGGATGTATCTCAATATAGAAAGGATTTTTAAGTCCTACTTGGTTAAGAGACTTTTTGAATCAATGGTTAAAATGAAACAATAAATGATCTGTTCACACATACAACTTAGACTTGTAGATTTTTAGATCTATTGTAAGCTCATTAAACCATTATGATCAATATATATTTTTAATATCTTTTCTCCACTTCTTTCTATTCGGTGATGCTGTGCTTCTCTATTGCTTGGTGTCCACAGAAATCTTTAGCTCTTTCCTCAGCTTGATTGATTAGGACTGTATGAATTTTTTCTTCATCAATTTCTCTTCAACATCCTCTTATTCATTCACTCCCCTTAATTCATAATGAATTAAGTTGTATCTTTATAGACATGATATCACCATTTCTAACTTCTTGATTTAATTGTTCTTGGTTTGATCTGCAATCTTAGCCAATCTTGATTTAAAGCATAATTACTATTTTGTCTTATAGAAATATTCATGCCAACTGGATAAAACAACTTTAAATCTTTTACTTATCTCTTGCTTTAACTTGTCGATTAAAACAATGTCAACAACTAGTTATGTCTATCTTTAGCTCTGCCAGCTAGGTATTTTGTTGTTTCTAAACTCCAGTTAACTTTGGTGTTTTAACTCTTTGATAGCTTTGGTCAACACTCCAGTTATCCTCGGGCTTCTCCATTGGTGTTGTCTGTGTATCCTTTGGGCTTGTCTATCTGTCAGTTAACACTATAATTTTGGCCTTCAGTAATGCTTGTGATTCTTCTCGCCAGTAATGCTTGTCATTTTCTTTGCTCAGGCATCACTGTGACTTAACTTTCAGTTTTCTCTGTCCTTCAGTTTCCACTGGCCGTCGGTGTTTGAAGTCACTTAGTGAATGCTGGTCTTTTATGCATTGAAAGAATAATCTTTATGTCTTTGATTCTCTGAAGTCTTTCACACTTTGAATATAACTGATTAGATTATATCAAGTTGACATCAATGACAATACAATCCATTAACTAATTTAACATCTTGCATTATCTTTCTATATTTTGGTGATCAACTTAACATCTTCAAACATTCAATCAGTTACATGTCATCAATCTCTCCCTTTGGCATTGATGGCAACACACTACATTATCATACTATATTATTACTAATACAATATGAAATATAATAGTTGAATTTCATCAATCTCTCCTATTGTAACTATTACAAATGTTTGGTTCTCGGTAAGTTCATATAGCTTAGATTTTTTCTTGCAGAGTGTGTTCTTCAATCTTTAATCCCTTCATCGGATAGATGTAGCAACATCTATCTCTATTTTTGTTATGTTCTCTTCCTTGACTGTTCCTCTCTTTGATAATCTCTTTTTCCTTTGACAACAGTATCTCCCTTTGATGGATATTTCATATGTAATCTATCTCTCTAGATATTGATTAACTCTTTCTTTGAATTCTTAGGAACTTCTCTCCATGGATAATGATATAATATCTTCTCTGATAATGAGATAATCTCTCCCTTATAATAATGAGAATCTCTCTCTTTTGATAATGAGAATAATCTCTCCCTTTGACAACAATGCCAAACAATTTTTTTCATATCATCTTCCATCCTTTTTATAATATACTCCTTGAATTTCCCTATCCATCATCAATACATTGACTCTAGTGTTCAGTTTGGATTTGTACCTTGCTGTGTACAGATGTATCTATTGTTGTCCATCTCAGTGCTTGCATCAACATGAATGATCTTCTGATATGTGTATAGGCTGATGCAGCCTCCTAGTGAGCTTACTGACCGATATAAAAGGGTTGTACCCCTAGTCTCTGTCTCAGGTACTCAAATGTATCTTTTGGTAATGGCTTGGTGAATATATCAACTAATTTTTCCTTTGATTGAACATATTCTAGTATCACCTCTTTTTCTTGCACTTGTTCTTTTAAATAGTGATATTTGATAGCAATATGCTTAGTCTTAGCATGCATGATTGGATTCTTAGAAATGTTTTTGATTACGGTAAAAACAAGTTTTGAAGGGGCCCCAAAACCCTTTAAAAAAAGAGAAGAGAGATAAGAAATAAGACCCAAAGACCAACTAGCTGCCCCAAGGAGAGGAGCAGACTACAAAGGGACAACTCCAAAATTTAGCAATAAGCACCTAAACAACAAAAAACAACAAATGCTAGACAAAAAATAGAGAAAAAAAGCCACCAGCACTGAGGTCAAGACATAGTCTTCAAGTAGCTATTAGAGTCCTCCAGCTGAGTCTGCATAGTCTTAACATTATCTTTCAGCCTCTGAATGTCCTGATCATCAACCTTATGCTTCTTTGACCTAGTTCTGGAACCAGGTCCCATCTGCTGGGTAGGTTCAGTAAGGTCAATAATATCTTTGTTTCCTTCTAGCATTTTACTCATAGTATTCAAGTTCTCCAGTGTAGAATTCATACCTGTATTAACCAAGCTAAGAAAATGTTTTAACATTTCCTCATTCCTGCTTGTCTTCTCCTGGATAGGTATCATGGCTATCTCAACTGCTTTTTTAATTTTATCATCCAGATCAGAGTTGTAATCAAGCACATGGGCATTAGCATTGTGAGAATACTCCTTCCTGATATTTTCAATTGTTCCCTCGATGATAGAGTTCTTATTATCCAGTTTGATGCATCTGTTCTTAAGCTCTACCAAATCACTCTGCACCCATTTGTCCAAATTATAGTTGTAGATGGATTTGTTTTTAGCAATCTCAAGGGGGGTCATGATGATTGACCTTCTGACCCGCGAATCCATCTTTCTGATTTCACTTTGAAGATGTTGAGATTTACTACCATCAAGGATTATCTCACTATCCTCCTCCTTGTTCTCCTTCCCAGAGCTGGGATAATCGTGGGAGTCTAGATTTTCCTCTCCCAGAACCCTAAAGCTATTATCCCCCAAGTAGTCAGCATTACTATCATTAAGATTAGTATCAGTCTCCTTGACATTATTGTCATTAGCCTCTACCTCAACCTCAGTATTCTCTTTACCTTCAGTAGTAATAGTCTCCAGAGTAGGGTTAAGCTTCTCACCTCTTTTTATGATTATCCTGACCATCCTTAGAACTATCTTTGGCATTTTTGGTTTTAGGATCATCCAAATCCTTCTCCTCAGGGATCTAGGTAGTGGGATTAGACACAACATTACTACCCACCTGCGTATTCATAACAACCTCGGTCTCAATATCCTAGGGAATAAACTTCACACCTTCGGGCTCCAGGAGGATAAGGCTAAAAGAGGGCTCCAGGACATTCTTATCAGAGTCAAAGGCAATGACATCACGAGGGTGCATATCATTCTTCAACCCTTCCAAAGGCTTAGAGGATGTCAGCTCAGAGAGAAAAATAGCTTTCTTAGATTTTAGATTACTAGACAAAGAGCCAATATTCTTCCTTTTTTTGATCTGGGTAGGGATAGGGTCGGGAATGTGGTCTCTAGAATAATTAGTAATAAGGAGAATGAGCCCGACATGGAGGATAGGGAAGTTCTTCACTCTATAATCAGTGATGCTCTGGTTAAGAAAATAGAGGAGAAATTAGGGAAAAGAAATACAAATATCATGTTTGAAGTGATTAACTAGGGCAAAATGATAATTATAGACCCTAGAAATCTCCCCTCAAGGGTGAAGTATTCCATTATTACCTTGATGATAGAACCCCATATTTTATCAATATTATCCATATCAACATAGTCTTTCTTACCTTTAACTAGAAGAGCCCTCTCCTCATCAGTGACAGGAAATTTCTTATAAGCTCTGGTTCCAACCTTCACCTCTTTCAAATACTTCAGACCATCAAGTGGGAGACCAGTTATTTTCGAGAGGAGCTCGAGGCTGAGGCTAAAATATTTTCCTACAAGATTCACCGTGCCCTTATCCCAGCCATTAGCAAAGGCTTTGGAGACATCATTGTCAAAACCATGGAGTCTCTAAAGAAACTGATGAACATGGAATCTCTTCAAAATTCTCCATACTTCCTTATCCTACTTCCACTTGCATTCTGTGGGCTCTTCTCTTCTGAGATCACCACCCATGGCCGAAAACTCTCCCTGCTCTTTTTTCACAGACTGGAAAATGTTATGAATTTGGTTGTTCTTTGGCGTAATAAGGCTATTCAGCTGATTCGTGATCCTCTTCACATGCGAAAACTGGCCATTGTTACTAATGATGATAGAAACACACATTAAATTTTGGGCTTTCATAATGGGAGAATGATTCCTCATCTTGGAGATGTACTTAGCATTATTTTGAGTGTCATTCAAGATCACCCCAATCCGAGAAGAATTAAGTGATATCATTAATGCTCCTTTTAATGACTCCTTCCTTTTGCCTAATTTTATCATAATTGATAAATGAGGTGACTGCATCATTAAAAATAGTATTACCATTCCATTTTTGAATCCCCTCACTTTTGCCTCCAATATTGGCAAGACAATCAACAACCTGACTGGTCTCCCGATAATTATGAGATATATGGAACATCTCAAAGGAATGGACTATATTTTTAATTTTGGAGATAATATGCTCGATAGTCCAGGAAGGGGTATTGATATCTTTAATATTATTTATAATATTTAAAGAATCACCTTCAAGCCAGACTCTTTTGAACCCCATTTCTTCCACCAGCAGGATAGTATTGAGGGCGGCCAAGGCCTCTGCTCTATTATTAGACTGAATTCCCAAGGGGAAAGAAATGGCACCTAAATAATTACCAAAGCTATCTCTAATGATTCCCCCACCCCCAAAGACACTCAGGGTGCCTTTGGAGGCCCCATCAAAATTTTCTTTAACCCAACCAATAGGAGGAGCAATCCAAACTGAGGAATCTCTTAGGGTGCAATCTTGAGAGTTGTGAAGAGGAAAATTCCAAGTAGACCAATCCACATCAGGGATGAGAATCAGGAGCTTTCTCTTGCTATTGGTTATAGCATTACTGAAATTTTCCTTAATACCTCTAGACATTATGTTGAAGATAATTTTAGGTTTAGCAAATTTCTCTCTGAAGATTCTATTATTTCTTTCCTTCCAGATACACTAGCTGAGATGAGGCAGGATAAGATTCCAAAAGTTTCTGGCAAGATCATTATTAAAAGGACATCTCCACTGAGTGACAAAATCCTACCATGAGTTAGGAAAGAACCAAGCCAAATTCCATTTTTGAAAAACCAAGGACCAGACTCTCTGGGTAAAACTATAGTGGATCATGAGGTGATCAAAGGATTCAGCTTGTTCATTACAAATAAAACATCTATTAACATGACATAAACCTCTTTTAACTAAATTATCAATGGTAAGAGGCTTATTCTGGATAAGGATCCAAAATAAAAATTTAATCTTAGGAGTGAGGAGTTTATACCAGATAGTTGCACACTGAGGCTTAACTTCCTTGGAGAAAAAGAAAGAGCAGGCATAGGCCACTGTGAATTCACCATTAGTAGAGAGGTTCCACACAATTTTGTCATGATGATTAACTTCACTGAACTAGGATTGCAACTTGATCATAAGAGGAGACAGACTTGTATCAAGGCTAGAGAGATCCTTCCAATATTTATCAAGCCTGTAGTCAGAAACTTTATAACCAATAGTGTTTTTAGCTTGGATAATAATATCCTTCCAGTCTTATCTTTTTTAAAGGGGGCAATCATGGATCCAAGGATCATCCCAGAAGTCGATATTGGTCCCATGACCCAATTTCCACCTTATTCCTTTTCTCAAAAAAGCAATGGAAGAGCAAAGACTATTCCAGATATAAGAGCCATTAACCTTATCATTATTGTTTAAGAGGTCCTTCAAACTATTGGAATTAAAGAGGTATTTACTTTTAATTATACCATTCCATTGTTCAGAATCCCTATAGATTCTCCAAACCTGCTTTTCCAAAAGAGCCTTATTGACAAGATTGATAGGTCTTAACCCCAAACCCCCTTTACTTTTAGGCTTACAAACTTTTTCCCAGGCAATCAGACTAAGCCTTTTTTTATCTTCAACACCAGTCCATAAAAAACATTTTTGGATAGTTTCAAGCACCACCACAAACTTGTGGGGAATCTTGAAGAGACTTAAAGCATACACAGGAAGATTTTGCAAGGTCGACTTCAAAAGTTGAAGCTTACCAGAGCTGCTGAGGAGGGCACCTTTCCAGCCTGCCAGCTTCCTGTTATATCTATCAACTATTTGATTCCAAAAACTGTCAGGAGGTTTAGAGCAAAGGGGGAGACCCAGGTAGGAAGAGGGAAGATCACCAATGTTGCAACCTATAATTTTAGAAATCTTTGACTATCTCTCAGGGGGGGTATTGATAAAAAATATGAAACTCTTATTCCAATTGATGTGTTGACCCATAGCCGAGGTATAGATAGATAAATCTTTTTTAAGATTCCTAGCTTCTTTAACAGTAGCTTCACCCATGAAAAGAGTATCATCAACAAACTGTTCACAGGAGCAGGAGGATCTGACCAAGGAGGGTTGGAGTCCAGAGATGATCCCAACATTAACAAGTTTAGATATGTATCTTCCCAATCCTTCAGCAAAAATAGCAAACAGAATTGGAGATATAGGGTCCCCCTGCCTTAGACCCCTTGAAGGTTTGAAAAAATTAGAGGAACCACCATTCACAATAACAGAGGAGGACACAGTAGAGACCAACTGATCAACAATTTTGATGACCCCTACATCAAAACCAAAGCTGCTTAAGAATTTTTGGAGGAACTACCAGTCAACCCTATCATAGGCTTTAGATAAGTCCAATTTCATGAGAAAGCCCCATTTCTTAGCAGCTTCAAGGGAGTGGATATTCTCATGAGCAACCACTATGGAGTCAAGGATTTGTCTCCATGGAACAAATCCATTCTGTTGAGGAGAGATAATTAAGGGCAGCAAAGAAAGCAGTCTGGATGTCATAACTTTAGCTATGATCTTATATATCCCATTACAAAGACTAATTGGTCTAAAAGATTCCACCGTATTAGCACCATGAATTTTAGGAACAAGGACCAATAAGGTGGCATTAAGTTCTCTAAGAAGAGCTTTTGTTCCAAAAAATTCTTTGATAGCATGAAGAACATAATGACCAGTGATCTCCTAGAAGTGCTAGAAGAAGAAAAGGAGAAAGCCACCAGGACCTGGAGATTTGTCACGTTCAAAGGAGAAGACAACATCTCTGATTTCCTTATCATTAGGAATTGCTTTGAGTCTAGAATTGTTATCTCTATCTATCAGTAAAGGAATAGCAGAGAGAATTTTATTTTGGCTCTGAGAATCAAGATTAACATCTTTGGATAAGAGGAGAGAGAAAGAATGAAGCATTTCCTTTCTTATCTCTTCTTCCTTAACTGGAGTCTTATTGTTCACAATTAGGGAAGAAATTCTGTTAATAGCTTTGTGTTTCATGGCTGTCATATGGAAGAATTTGGTATTTTTATCACCATCTTTAAGCCAAAGGGCTCTTGATCTTTGCCTCCAAAATGACTCCTCTTTAGATATAATATTATGATATTCAGCCACCAGAACATTCTCAATACTTCTGTGCTCCTCAGAGAGACCCTCTTTTTGAATAGTTTCTTGAATAACCTTAATCTCTTCCTGTTTGATACTTTTAGCCTTGACGATGTCCCCAAAGACTTCCTTGTTCCAGATTTTAACATTTCTCTTGACATTACTCAACTTTTTAGCTATTCTATACATGGCAGTACCTTCCTGGTTATAATTCCCCCATTTAGATATACAGTCCTTCAGATTAGGGTGGGCTAGCCACATCTTCTCAAAGTGAAATAGAGTGTTCTTTTTGCCATTAAAAATGTTAGCATTGAAGATGATAGGGAAATGATAAGAACCAATCCTAATAGAAGAAGATAAAGAGTAGGAAAACTTAGAGAGGCAATCAAGAGATGAGAGTTTTGTCAAGTTTCACCTGGATGAGATCATCACCAATTCTTCTATTCAACCAAGTATAGGAAATACCTTCCAGCTCCATATCAAAGAAAGATTGATCATTAATATACTCCATGAGATCCATTTTGCTATCAACTTGAGAGAGAGCTCCACCCATTTTATCATCAGCCAACAAGGGGGTATTGAAGTCTCCCATAACCATCCAGCTGAGGGTCTGGAAATTATTTCTAATATCTTTTAGTCTTTTCCAAAATCTGAGCCTACCACATTTTGTATTAGGTGCATAGATGTTCATCAAGTTCCAAGAGAAATCCACTTTAAGGTGTTTAACTTGAATAAGGATAATGTTCTTCTCAACATGGAGCTCCTTACAGTTAATGATAGAGTTGTTCCAAAAAATCACAACACCTCCAGAAGCTCCATCAGAGTCACTACCAATACTACTACCATTCTTAAAAGGATTAATTTTCTCAACTTTCTCTCTAGACATTTTTGTTTCCTAGATGAGAATAATATTAGGTTTTGTATCTCTAACAATATTTCTAAGAACATCTTGCTTATGAGGACTGTTAAGACCTCTTATATTCCATGATATGATCTTCATTTAATGGGTTGGGGAACAAATCTCAGGGATAGTAGATTGTTTACCATCTGCAATACTCTATTTTTCTTCTAACTCTCTCATAGCTTTATGAAAAGGTCTACCTCTTCCCCCCTGGGGCGATCCAACATCTACTTTCTTCCTTCTAGTCTAGACTCCCCCCATAGGAGTGATATCTGCCTTTTTCCCTGATTCATGAGCTTTTAGATTCAGACCTCCTTTCTTAGAAGGTTTTTTTATTTTCTTGTTATTTGTCACCTCAGACCATAGAGAATCCTTCTTTTCTGAGATAGGAGAGAATTCATCAAAACTTTCTTTTTGGATGTCCTCCTCACTGACTTCAGACCAACATTTTCTACTATTACCATTAACAATAGAGATCACCTACTCAATCACAAATGGGGAAAGTTCTAATTTGTCCAATACCTTGACTCCTAATCCAATTGTGTCAGAGAGGTAGCCATCTTCTTTTTGAAAATCTATTATTGGACCTTGTGACTCCTTTTCAATACTTACTTCCTGAGGAGCAGTTTGGGACTAAGGCTCCTTCTCCCTATTCCTGACCAAGGGGCTGAAATAAGTAGGAATGGGTTCATTTTCCACTTTTTTCTCTTGTTTTGTTATTTTTGGATTCTCCTACTCTAGAATCTGGGGTAGGTCATTTTTGACTATTCCCTGATTGATATCTTCCTCTGTCTGATTAATTAGATCAATAGTCTATTCTTCTTGTGGTTTTACCTCTTTTGAAGGTTTTGGGGGGTTTGGAAGAGAAGAGGAAGATCCATTTTTCTCTCTCCATTCAACTCTTGATTCTTTATTTTTAGGCTTAACAGAAGGTTTAAGAGGGCATTGTTTTTCCCTGTGCCCTAATTTTTTGCAAGTGAAATAGGCAAAGGGGAGGGATTCAAACTCCACCACTTGAATATGAGATCCTAATTTGGATTTAATAGTAATAACTTCTGGGAGATCTGCCTTTTGATTTATGTTGACACAGACTCTTGCATACACTAATCTTGTCTTTGCCACTATCATTGGGTCAATTGATAAGAGCTTCCCAAATGAGCTTGCCAATCCCGAAAAGACATCTTCATGCCAATATTCCAGAGGAAGACCCTAGAATCAAACCCACACTGGGGCTGATTCAAACATATCCATATTAAGGTCACGATTAGCCCTCATTTCTGAAGAGCCAAGGATGTTTTACCAAACATCCAAGGACCTCTGCACAAAACATCAGAGAGGTCTTAGAAGCTGGAGAACTCAAAAGTAAAAAAGCCTTTTGGCAAGGCAGCTATGTCAACTTGACCCTTGAGCTTCCATTTACTTGCAGCATAAACCCTTACTGTATCAATGTTAGGTCTTGGGCCCATACCTCTTCTTCCATTATTCCATTTAGAAATGCAAATTTGACATCCATCTGGTATACCTTGAATCCTTTAAATGCAACATAAGCAAGAAGAATTCTAATTCCTTCTAGTCTAGAAATGGGTGCAAAGGTTTCACCATAATCAATACCTTCTTCTTGTGCATACCCCTTGCATACTAATCTTGCTTTATTCCTTGTGACTTCTCCATTCTCATTCAGCTTGTTTCTGAATATCCATTTGGTACTGATGACATTCTTGTCATCTGGTCTCGGGGCATATAACTAATTGAATGTTTGAAGATTTTAAGTTGATGATCATGAAAGGCATTAAATCAGTTAATGTATTGTATTGTCATTGATGTCAACTTGATATAATCTGTATGGTCATGGAAATAATGCCAAAGACTTCAAAGAACTGATGAATCAAGGCTATGCTATGAGTAATGCATACAAGTCAAGTATTCACTAAGTGACTATATACACCAACAGAGTGCACTCTGACAAATAGAGAAAAAGAGAAAACTCACAGTGTTACCTGACGAGCAAATGCACAACATTACTGACGAGTAGAGTTATAGTGTTGCTCAACGAGAAAAACATAGAGTAACCCGACATACATAATTTTAGTGTTGCTCAAAAAAGAAGACAAGAATGAGGATTCGATGACAACTGAAGTCACACTGATAGAATAATCAGTTATCACCGATGACTAACTAGAGTGTTGATTGAAAGAATAGAGAGTTCAAAAAATGACAAAATGCTTAGCTATCAAGAAGCTAAAGATAGAATTAATGAATAATTATCATTATTTTAATCATCCAGATAAAGCCAGAGATAAGTAATTGATTTAAACCTTATTTTTTCAGTTGGCATGAAGATCTCAACCAGATAAAAGAGGAGTTTGATTTAAATCTACTGGCAAGAATTGTGGATCATGCCAAGAATCAAGAAAGAAAAGAAAAGGTAAATCATGTCTATATAGAGACAAAACCAATTCATTTTGAATGGGTGTGTGTGGGGTGAGAAAAAGAGAAGAGGAAAGATGCTAAAGAAAATATGAAGGAGAAGAAAGTCTTCATTCAATTCTGATCAACAAGCTAAGGAAAGAGAATGATTCTATAGACACCGACGAATAGTGGGACAACATCACAGAAAAGAACATTGTGGAGCAAAGGTATAGAATTGATTATATTGATCAAAGAGGTAATGCACTTACAATAGATCTGAAAAATCTGCAATTGAGTTGTATGTATGAACAGATCATTAGTGTTTCAATTTAACCATTGAAGCATCAAGTCTCTTAACCAAGCAGGACTTAAAAGTCTTTTACAATTGAGATACATCCCAAGGAGTATCAAAAAGTTTGATCATGAAAGTAGCATTGGATATGCCTGATACCTATTGAGAGGCCAAGTGAGTGTTTGATCAAGGATGGTAGCATTAGATGCCAGATAATAGGTGAAAAACTATCTTTTAAATCCTCTAACAAGGTCACACCTAACAGTGTGTTTGTAACCTTTAATAGAGTTGGCTCCTAACTATAACACCCCAAAATTGGCACCTAATATCCTAATCAATTTTGGTGCATTTTCTTATTTTCGAAGTCCTATTGTACTAGGCAAATTCTTCTCCTAATTGACTTTAATTGACTGAGTTTCAAATGTAGAAAACCCAAATTTGCATAAATCTGACATTACACTTAATTCCTAAATTCTCAAATATTATTAGCTAAAAACCCCTATGATTAATTGATTTAATCCTAAAGTCTTAAGTGCTTTTAATTAAATCAATTCCACCCCCTTTGGCTAATATACATAAAAGGAATTGAAAGGTTATTTAATTATTGG
>MU224937.1:960490-999980 GCA_018584345.1 Thuja plicata | reverse complement strand
ATAAACACACTATGAGAAAAGATAGTGATAGTGAAAGTGAAGAAGAAGATCTTGATGAAATTGAAGCACTTATGGCTAGAAGAATGCAAAGAGGAAAAGCTAAATACAAAGGTAAATTACCACTTGTGTGTTTTAATTGTAAAGAGATTGGACACTTTGCTGCAAGATGTCCTAATAGAAGAAAAGATGACAGAAGTAATGATAGATCATTTGAAAAGAAGTCTGATAGAGGTGATTATATAAGCAACCGACAATCAGAAAGAAGAGATACCCACGACTACAAGGACAAAGGAAAGAAGGCCAGTTACCTAGCTACATGAAAATATGAAGATACTGACACCAAATTTGATGAAGACATCAAGATGGTGTTTGTGGCAGTAAAATATGATTCAAATGATGATGAAGAAAGGTATGTAGAAACTGCACTCATATCTAAAATTAGTAAAAATGATGTTTAGATGATAGATAGTGGATGCACTCACCATATGACTGGTGACAAACAAAATTTTGAGACTTTTGAATACTATAAAGGTGGTTCAGTAAGAATGGGTAATAACACACCTTGTCTAGTTGAAGGTAGAGGAACCATAATGTTGAATAACTAGATAAAGTGTGAAAATGCTTATTGGGTAAATGGATTGAATTATAATCTATTGAGTGTTTCTCAGTTGATTAATTTAGGTCACAAAGTAGCATTTGAAAATAAGAAGGCAAAGATATTCAATAAATCAAGAAATCTGATTGGTATCGGTGAGCAGACAAAAGGTAACTTATTCTATCAGAATGATACTGACTCCACCTTTTTGATTGCTACAAATGAAGACATATGGTTGTGGCACAAAAGATTTTTTCATGTGAACTTTGACAACATAATAAAGATTAGAAAAAAAATAAATGTCAGAGGATTACCGACGATGAGCAAGCCCGACAACATCATGTGTAAGAATTGTCAAAAAGGTAAGATGACAAAGTTTAGTTTCAAAAGAAAAACCCATACATCTGATGCCATTCTAGAATTAGTCCATACTGACCTATGTGGACCTATGAGGAAAAAGAGTTATTATGAAGATAGATATTTTATTCTCTTTGTTGCTGATTACTCTAGAGTGATGACAATCATGTTTCTAAAAGATAAATCATAAGCATTTAATATTTTTAAATGGTACAAGGCAATGGTTGAAAAACAAAGTGGTAAAGAATTAAAATTCTTAAGATTAGATAGAGGAGGGGAATTTATTTCAGATGAATTCACTAACTTTTGTAATGAGCATGGAATCAAAAGACGGGTCTCTACATCGAGAACACCACAACAAAATGGAATTGTTGAAAGAAGGAACAAATCCATAGTTGATTGTGCAAGGACACTGATGATAGAGAAAGGCATCACCCAAATCTTCTAGAGAGAAGCTGTCAATACTACTGTTTACACATTGAACATAGTACAATTGAAGAAAGACACCAAAAAGACACCTTATGAGCTTTGGTATGGATACACACCCAATGTGAGTTATTTTAAAATTTTTGGTAGTCAATGTTATATCTTAAAAGATGATAGAAATGGAAAAATTGACTCCAAGAGTGATGAAGGAATCTTTCTAGGGTATTCCACCAAGAGCAAGGCTTATAAATGTCTAAATAAAGCCTCTAAAAAAATTGTTGAAAGTGCAAATGTAAATATAGATGAATTTGCAGAGAAGAATGAAAAGGAAAGCACTAAAGAACAAGAGGACTAAAATAGGTTTGCTTACAATGAGGAACCTAACACTCTACCTAACCAACAATGTAGAGCTCTCGAGCAATAGCTCATTGCACCTGAGCATCAGGCTACAAATACCGACGATCATAATATTGCTCAAGATGATGCACAAAGTGATGGAGAATAGAATGAAGAAAAAAATGATGATCAAGTTGATAGACAAAGAGCTGAACATGTACTTTCCAGATATTTCAGAAAGAACCATCCATAGAACCAGATCATTGGAGATAAGAAGGCTAGAATGAGAACCAAAAGTAAGTCTATAAATACAAGATGTCTTATTTGTGATTATGAGCCCAAATCTATCAATGCTACACTTGATAATGATGAATGGATAAGTGCTATGAATGAGGAGATTGAGAAGATAGAGAAAAACAAGACATGGACACTTGTACGAAGACCAGATGATAAGAATTTCATCAATACAAAATGGATATTCAGGAATAAACTAAATGAGAATGGAGAAGTCACCAGAAATAAAGCAAGACTAGTATGCAAGGGGTATGCACAAGAAGAAGGGATTGACTATGGAGAGACCTTTGCACCCGTTGCTAGGATAGAAGGAGTAAGAATATTACTTTCTTATGCTGCATATGAAGGCTTTAAGGTATAACAAATGGATGTAAAGTTTGCATTCCTAAATGAAATACTTGAAGAAGAGGTATACATTGAGCAACCAGAAGGGTTTGTTAATCTAGATAAAAGGAACATGGTATGTAGGCTACACAAAGCCCTGTATGGATTAAAACAAGCACCCTAAGCTTGGTATGAAAGGCTTCATTCCTATCTTATAAGAATTGGATTTTTAAGGACTAGTGAAAATAATAATCTTTATTTAAAGGAAGATACTGATGCTAACATTTTGATTGCTGAGATATTTGTTGATGAAATCATATTTGGAGGCAATGATATGCTATGCAAATCCTTTACAAATGAAATGAGCAAAGAGTTTGAGATGTCTATGTTTGGAGAGATCAAGTTCTTTCTTGGTATGCAACAAGATGAAGGTATTTTCATTACACAATCCAAATACATTAAAGAAGTACTAAAAATATTCAAGATGGAAGAGTCCAAACCAGTTGGAACACTGATGGAAACTGGATGTAAGATGACAAAGGAAGACAAGTCATCAGAGATAAATCAAACTTTGTACAGATCAATGATTGGAAAAATCATGTATGTTGTACATACTAGACCAGATATTGCACATGCAGTAGGAATAGTTGCAAGATTTTCTACTAATCCCATAGAATCACATATGACTACTATGAAAAGAATCCTACGATATTTGAAGGATACCAAGCAATATGGCTTATGGTATTGAAGAGAAGGGAAATTTGAATTTAAGGTCTTTACCGATGCTGATTGGGCTGGAAATATTGATGACTAGAAGAGCACAACTGGAGGAGCATTCTTTATGGGTGACAGAATTGTCACATGGATCAACAAGAAGCAAGGATGCATCTCTCAGTCTACTACAGAAGTAGAGTATGTTGCTGCTGCTACAAATTGCTCAAATATTGCGTAGATCAAATAGTTACTGGAAGGTATGTATATGAAAATTCTTGAAATAGTAATTATCTACTGTGATAATACAAGTGCAATAAACATTTCCAAGAATCCAGTCATGCATGCTAAAACAAAGCATATTTCCATCAAGTATCATTATTTGAGAGAACAAGATTAGGCAAAGGAGGTGATACTTGAGTATGTGCAATCAAAGGAACGATTGGCCGATATCTTCACCAAGCCACTGCCCAAGGATGCATTTGAATACTTGAGAAAGAGACTAGGGGTCAGACCCTTGTCTACTGGGTAGTAAGATGACTGGAAGGCTGCATCAGCTTACATATTATCAGAATATCATTCATGTTGATGCAAGTAGAGAGATGGACTTCGAAGATACATCTATACATAACAAGATATTTATTTACTCCAAGCACGTGAGTTATTACCAATGGATTAGGAAATTCAACAAATATATTATGGATAGAAAGGATCCGTTTGACATTACTGTCAAATTTTTTTGTTTGAAAGATGTTTAGCATTGATGTCAAAGGGAGAGAGATACCTCATTATCATACTGATAAAGGGAGAGATTATATCCATTATCATCTCAGGGAGAGATCATATCCATCAAAGTATCCAAAGGGAGAAATGTAACAATGAATGGGAGAGTATATACAAAGAAAGAATTGCTGACAAGAGACATCATAAGAAAGGAGAACAATCAAAGGGAGAGAATTTGACACAGAAGGAGAACACATTACATCAGAGAAAGAAAGATTCTAAATCTATCCAGTAAAGGGATTGAGGATAGACAGAAAGCTGCAAGAATCAAATCAAATCTATTTGAGCTTACCGATAGCCAGACATTTGTAATAGTTACTTTAGGAAAGCTTGATGAAATTGTATATTTCATATTATTAGCAATAGTATAGTATGGTAATGTATTATGTTTCCATCAATGCCAAAGGGAGAGATTGATGACATGTAACTGATTGAATGTTTGAAGATGTTAAGTTGATGATCATGCAAGGCATTAAATCAGTTAATGTATTGTATTATCATTGATGTCAACTTGATATAATCTGTATGCTCATGAAAATACTGTTAAAGACTTCAAAGAAATGATGAATCAAGGATATTATATTAGTAATGAATACAAGTCAAGTATTCACTAAGTGACTATATACACTGATGGAGTGCATGCCGACGAACAGAGTAAAAGAGCAAAGTCACAGTGTTACCCGACGAGCAAATGCATAGCATTATCAATGAGCAGAGTTAAAATGTTGCCCGATGAGAAAAACACAGAGTAACCTGGTGGAAATTTTTTTAGTGTTTCTCGATGAGGAAGACAAGGATGGAGATCCCAATGACAACTGAAGTCACACCGATGGAACAGTCAGTTAACACCGATGACTAACTAGAGTGTTGACTGACAGAACAAAGAGTTTAGAAAATGATAAAATACTTAGCTGTCAAGAAGCTAAAGATAGAATTAATGGATACTTATCATTGTTTTAATCATCCAGATAAAGATAGAGATAAGTAATTGATTTAAATATTATTTGTCTAGTTGGCAAGAATATCTCAACGAGATAAAATAAGAGTTTTCTTTAAATCTATTCGTGAAAATTGTGGATCACACCAAGAATCAAGAAAGCAAAGAAAAGGTAAATCATGTCTATATAGAGACAAAACTAATTCATTTTGAATGAGTATGTGTGGGGTGAGAAAATGAGAAGAGGAAAGATGCTAAAGAAAATCTCAAGGAGAAGAAAGTCTTCATTCAGTCTTGATTAACAAGCTGAGGAAAGATCAAGATTCTGTAGAAATTTACGAATAGTGAGACAACATCACAAAGCAGAACAGTGTGGAGCAAAGGTATAGAATTGAATTTATTGATCAAAGAGGTAATGCATTTACAATAGATCTAAAAATAATCAATTGAGTTGTATGTATGAACAGATCATTAGTGTTTCAATTTAACCATTGAATCAACAAGTCTCTTAACGGAGCAGGACTTAAAAGTCTTTTACAATTGAGATACATCCCAAGGAGAATCAAAAATTTCGATCATGAAAGTAGCATTGGATATGCTCAATACCTATTGATAGTCCAAGTGAGTGTTTGATCAAGGATGGTAGCATTAGATGCCAGATACTAGGTGACAGAATATATTTTAAATCCTCTAACAAGGTCACACCTAACAATGTGTTTGTAACCTTTAACAAGGTTGGATCCTAACAGGGCTCACTTTAGAGGAGTAAAAATTTGGGGTACCGGTCCCAGTGGTTTTTCCCTTAACAGGGTTTTCACATTAAAAATCCATGTGTTATGTGTTTATGTTTCATTACTTTACTATTTTACATTTCACATATGCAATTCTGGATTGATCGGTATACTCTGCATATTTACTATGTTTTGGTAAATAGATGACTTCTTATTGGTAAACATACAGAAGAAGGTTTGACAAAGCAATCAGAAAAGTAGTAGATTGATAAAAGTATTTCAAGGCATTCATATTGTAGGACAGAAGATGAGAAATAATTTGTGGTTATAAGTTTTAAGGGTTGATTTAAGGATTAATTTTTGAGGCCACTGATTCACCCCCCTCTCATTTATTACTAAAACTAGTGTCCATGTACTGTTCTTCTCAATCTGTTCTATTTCTTCATTCATAGCACTGACCCATTCCTCATTTTCAAGTACAGTATTAAAAGATTTAGGCTCAAAATCACAAAGTAATCACCTAGTGTTTAGTGACTTACTTCTTGTTCTCATTCCAGCCTTCTTGTCTCCTATGATCTGATTTTGTGGATGATGTCTTCTGACATACTTGGAAAGTTTTAGTTCATCTCTTTGTCCATCATTCTGATTATCTTCTTGACCTTCATTCTGGTTTCCATCACTCAGTACATCATCTTGAGTATTATTCTAATTTTTTGGTAATTACAGCCTGATACTCGGTTGCAATGTTCTATTGCTCAGGAGTGATACACTGTTGCTCAGGTAGAGTGTCAGGTTCTTCAGTGTAAACAAACTTGTTGTAGTCTTTTGGTTCTTTTCTTCTTTCCTTGTCATTCTTTTCTACAAATTCATATATTCTTACATTTGCACTTTCAATAATCTTATTAGATGACTTGTTAAGACATTTATAAGCCTTGCTTTTGGTGGAATACCCTAGAAAGATACATTCATCACTTGTGGAGTCAATCTTTCCATTTATATCATCTTTCAAAATATAAAATTGAATACCAAAGATTCTGAAGTAACTTACATTGGGTGTGTAACCATACCAAAGCTCATAGGGTGTCTTCTTTGTGTTCTTATTCAATTGTACCCTATTCAATGTGTAGACAACAATACTAACAACTTCCCTCCAGAAAGTTTGAGTGATTCTTTTCTCAATCATCAATGTTCTTTCATAGTCAACAATTGATCTGTTTCTCCTCTCAGCAATTCCATTTTTTTGTGGTGTCCTTGGTGCAGAAACTTGTCCTTTAATTCCATGTTCATTATAGAAATTAGTGAATTCATCTGAAATAAATTCCCCTCCTCTATCTGACCTTAAGCATTTCAATTTATTATCACTTTGTTTTTCTACCATAACCCTATACTATTTAAACATCTTGAATCCTTCTAATTTATCTTTTAAGAACATAACTGTCATCATTCTAGAATAGTCATCAACAAAGAGAATTAAATACGTATCTCCATAGTAAATCTTTGTCCTCATTGATCCACATAGATTAGTATGGACTAATTCTAGAATTGCATTAGATGTATGGGATTTACTCTTGAAACTAGACTTTGTCACCTTACCTTTTTGGCAATTCTTGCACATGATATGCTCGAGATTTGTCATGCTCGGTAAGCCTATAAATTTTCTTTTATTTCTTATCTTTATCATGTTGTCAAAATTCACATGACACAATATTTTGTGCCACAACCATATGTCTTCGTTTCCAGCCATAAAAAAAGTGGTGTTAATGTCATCAATATAGAAAAGGTTAGCTTTTGTCTGCTCATCAGTTCTGATCAACCTTCCTGATTCATTGAATATCTTTGCCTTCTTATTCTCAAATGCTACTCGGTGACTTGTATTATTCAGCTGTGAAACAATTAACATATTATAATTTAGTCCTTTTACCTAGTAAGAATTTTCACATTTGATCAATTTATTCAAGATTATGGTTCCTTTACCTTCAATTGGACAAGGTATGTCATTACCCATTCTTACTAAACCACCATTATAGTATTTGAAAGTTTCAAAGTTTTGCTTATCACCGGTGATGTGGTGAGTGCAACCACTATCCATAATCTAGACATCATTCTTACTAACCTTAGATATGAGTGCAGTTTCTATATACCTTTCTTCTTCTTTGTCTGAATCATCCTTCATAGCTACAAATACCATCTCAATATCTTCTTCAGATTCAGTGTCAGTATCATCAGCTCTGTTCTCAACTAGGTAACATGCTTTCTTTCCTTTGTCCTTGTAGTCTCAAGTATATCTACTTTTAGATTGTTGGTTCTTCAGTAATCTCAGTTATCACCTCAGTCAAACTTGTTTTCATATGTTCTATCATTACTTCTACCATCTTTTGTTTTGTTAGGATATCTTGTAACAAAGTGTCCAACTTCTTTACAATTAAAACATACAAGTGGTAATTTACCTTTATATCTACCTTTGCCTCTTTGCAATCTTCTTTCCATTAGTGCTTCAATCTCATCAAGTCCTTGATCTTCATTATCACTTTCACTATCAGTTCTAATAGCATGTCTATGACTTGACTTTCTTATTTTCAAAGAATATTTTAATGCAAACTCTATGGATGGTAAGATACTATTATCAAAGTTATTCATCTCAAATAAAATTAGTCTACCAATCAGACTATCTAGAGTAACTGTATTGTTTGCAAATGCTCTCATTTCTTGAATAGAAGATACTCTAATAGCATATACAAGTAGTAAGATTCTTAAGATTTTACTTACCACTCTCTCTTCTTCAAGTATACCTTCAACTCCTCGGATAGCATTGACTACCTCTTTGATTCTGCAACTATACTGAGTGATATTTTCTCCTTCTTTCATCCTTAGGTCATCAAACCTCCCTCTTAGGCTTTCAGCCTTGGATCTTAGTACATTAGCATCTCCTCCATGTACCAACTTCAATTTATCCCACATTTTCTTTGCATAGGTGCAAGTTTTGACATATTTAAACTCAGCATCGGAGCGGGATGAGGAAAGTTCTATCATCATGCAATTATGCTCATGCTTTTCTCTCAATTTATCAAGAGTGCGAGGTCATGTAGGAAAAACATATTCAGTATCAAGGTGTTGAGTAACATCATTACCAATACTTGATAGGTGGAGTCTTATTCTAATTTTCCGTGATGAAAATTTGTCTTTATTAAACTTGGGCACATCTCTCTTGTTCATCTTGTGATCTTTTACTTGAGCTGTTAAACTCCCTTTCTAAGCACACAAGCTCTGATACCAATTGTTAGAATAACTGAGGGGGGGGGGAGTGAATCAGTGGCCTCAAAAATATTCCAATAAATCAACCCAAAAACTTAGTACCATAATATTAAGCCTCTAGTTGTCTTCAGTTCTACAAGATGTATGCCTTAAAATAATCATATCAAATAACTACTACTCGGAGTGCTCTGTTAAACCTTATTCTTAATGTTTACCGAATAGTAGTCTTTCATTTACCGAAATATAGTAAATTTCTTAATGTATACCGATCAATCCAGAATTAGTTATGTGTAATGAAAAACACTAAAGTAATGACTCATAAACACATTGACACATGGATTTTTAATGTGGAAACCCTGTTAAGGGAAAAACCACTTGGGACAGGTAACCCAAAATTTTCACTCTTCTGAAGTGAGCTCGATGAAGAGCCAACCCTGTTAAAGGTTACAAACACACTATTAGGTGTGACCTTGTTAGAGGATTTAAAATATTAGTTTGTCACTTTATATCGAGCATCTCTATGCTACCTTTTATGACCAAACCCAGTGTAGTTTGTCAAATGGTATCTGACATATCATGCTATCTTCATGATCAAAATTTTTGATACTCCTTGGGATGTATCTCAATATAGAAAGGATTGTTAAGTCCTTCTCAGTTAAGAGACTTTATGAATCAATGCTTACACTGAAATAATAAATGATCTATTCACACATACAACTTAGACTTGTAGATTTTTAGATCTATTGTAAGCTCATTAAACCATTCTAATAAATATATCTTTTCAATACCTTTGCTCCACTTCTTTTTTCTCGGTGATGTTGTGCTTCTTTGTTGCTCGGTGTCTACAAAAATATTTATCTCTTTCCTCAACTTGATTGATCAAGACTGTATGCAGTTGTTCTTCATCAATTTCTCTTCAACATCCTCTTATTCATTCACTCCCCATAATTCATAATGAATTAAGTTGTCTCTTTATATACATGATATCACCGTTTCTTACTTCTTGATTTTATTTTTCTTGGCATGATCCACAATCTTAGCCAATCTTGATTTAAAGCATAAATCTTGTTTTATCTTGTATAAATCTTCATGCCAACTGGATAAAGCATCTTTAAATCTTTTACTTATCTTTGGCTTTAACTTGTCAATTAAAACAATGTCAACAACTAGTTAAGTATATCTTTAGCTCAACCAGCTAGGTATTTTTTCATTTTTGAACTCCAGTTAACTTTGTTGTTTTAACTCTTTGATAGCTTTGGTCAACACTTCAGTTTTCCTTAGACTTCTTCATTGGTGTTGTATGTCCGTTGGGGTTGTCTTTCCTTCAGGCTTGTCTGTCTATCAGTTAACACTATAATTATGGCTGTCGATAATATTTGTGATTCTTCTCGTCGGTAATGCTCATCAATTTCTTTGCTCGGGCATCACTCTAACTTAACATTTGGTTTTATCAGTCCTTCGGTTTCTACTAGCTGTTGGTGTTTGAAGTTACTTAGTGAATGCTGGTCTTTTATACATTAATGAAAGCATAATATTTATCTCTCTGATTCTCTAAAGTCTTTGACAGTTTGAATATAACCAATTAGATTATATCAAGTTGACATCAATGAAAATATAATCCATTAACTAATTTAATGTCTTGCATTATCTATTTGCATTTCAGAGATCAACTTAACATCTTCAAACATTTAATCAGTTACATGTCATTAGGAATCTTCCAGATCAATGTGGCTCACCATTAAATTCATTCTTATCCTTTTTTTAAACAACTATTCTTCTTGGTTACTAACTTCCAAACTTGGTGTCTCGGTGTCTCTTACCGATTAACACATCCCTTTTATTGACAGACTTCATCCTGCTCAGTAACTAAATAGTTTCCTTTTACCGACTTGCCCAATATTATTACTGACTTGATATAAAGTAGAAAACAACTATATCAATATGAAATTATCATTGTCTCATATTTATTAACTCCCCAATTAACTCATCTCTAAAAGATATGGCAATTCAATATGAACTAGAAATCAATTGCTTGACATCAATGAAAAAATAAAAAATAATATAATCCTTTCTACAATCTTGTATACCTCTGATCTCGGTCTTCATCATCATTTCCATCAGTTGAGTAACATCAAAGTCATCATGAAGGTGATTAGGAGACTATCAACTATTGATTGGCTTGTTCTCTTCCTCTCTAGGATTGGGTATAGTTTATTGTTATCCTCAGATATGCATAAATTGTGCTTCATATTTTCCTCTCTATATTTCTGATATATGTTTATTACACACTTTTAATTACATACACATTGATTTTATTACATTTATGGTTTACTCTATGGTAGTAGGGTATATTATTTACACATTTATAGTGAATTTAAACATACATGTACACTCTAGATTCACAAGCACAACACACACTTCTATCTTTGATTACCGACCATCTGTGGAGGTGGAAATCACCAAAATGAGGGGTTGACTAAGGAAAACCCCTAAATAGATGACCACACACACAAAGTCTCAAATTTTCAAGTTCAAAAGGCTTCAAAATTAGCTGTCGGTGTATAGGAGGAATCCAAGGACTAATACACATAGTCTACAATTTGTTTGGAAGAAAAACCATGGGTGTATAATGTTTTAATTTCAAAATTTATATACTTGGGTGTAGAAAATTTCAACCATTCTTCACCCTCACAAAATTAGTGAAGTTTTAGGGATAACAGGTTACAACTTCGGGATCTTAGATCTACAGTTATAGGTTCCTACGCGACAATGACCATCTAAAAATCAGATATGAAGCTCTATCATCCTCATTTCACTTCCAAGTGTACTCATTTAATTTCTAGTTTCTCTTTATAATCTCCTATTTCTATATTGATATATAATTTAATCATTTGTTATCTCTCTTTCATTCATATTCTTTCTCAATTGTAAGCAACAAAAGAATAGAAGTCCCTTTTGATTCAAATATGATATTAAAATCACTTCATCCTTTCTTGTGATGTTGATCTTATTTGACTTGAGGAGGATTTTTATTCTAATGTTCCTTATGAATTTTGAATAACTTAGGCCTTATTGGGTGATCCCCTTATCCTATTGAACATTTTGGTGAGCCCGAATCATAACATTTCGACTTCTAATTAGATCTTATTTTCACATATCACATGGTTTTATTTTGATTCATTGGAATTTATCTCATAGATATATTTCATTATTAAATTTACTTTTCATGTTTTCATGTGTCAAAAAAATAAAAATTACAAATAATATTTCATTCCATGCATTATTGTACATATTTGCACTTGTATTCTATGAATGGAGTTGTTATCTTCATTTTCTAGTTCAATTTAAAATTTCTTTCAAGAATTACAGGATATTTCCTTTCATGCATATGATGATAGCACAAGTCTTCATTTCATCCATAGTCATAATATTCCCTCCCTCACAATTGATATCACATGAGAACATTTTAACACAATAAGAGATTATTAACATTTCCTCAAAGAATCTCCTTCCTAAGGATGAGATGTTGAAGGATGATGTTGATCCTTCTCAAAAGTATCTCCCTCATGAAGATATTTTGGTGTGAGAGAAGGATATTATACCTTACTTTTATCTCAATCCCTTACCCTTTAGGGATGAAGCTTTAGTGAGCCTTGATTATTCCCCTCCTAAAGTGTTCTTTATTCATAGAGATCTTCCTATCCTTGATGATTCCCCCATTTGGGATGAGTCATTAGACAATGACATTGATTACTCTCTCCCTCATGAGGAAATATTGATCAAAGAAGATGATATTTCCTATAGAGATGACCCATTCATATGTGATGTTGATCATTCTCCTATGATGCATCCCCTTTTTGAGGACATTCTAAACCAAGGAGAGAACATCATAAATACATTTCTTTATACCACCTTACCTTCATTGGAAAATCCTTTTAGAGATGAAGCATTGACAAAAGTCCTTAATCCACATTCTGAATACTTTCTTAATCATAGGGATACCTTGAAAGAAGAGGATGATATCCTCACAACTTTCCTTAATGTTCTCCCTTATAGTGATAATAACTTGAACAACCAAGAGCTTAGTTAGGTGAATATTAACAACATTTTTGGTGGTGAAAAATATAAGGTTGTTGTCCATCTTCGCCAAGATAACCCTCCACCTCAAAATAAAATAGTCACTGTGGTGAAAGATGCTCAATATCCTGACTATCATGCATTTTCTCATATGTATGAAAGAAGAACTAATAAGTAACCTAAAATTTCAATGTGTCCTCCTTCTCTTCTTGTTTATCAACCAATTCTTCTCCCTCCTCATCTCTCTCAAATTATTGGAAAAGAATATGATTTAGTAGAACAACTCCATGCTACTCCTTCCAAGATATCCCTTTGGGAGCTTCTTCAAATTTTCCCTATATATAATGAAGCATTACAAAAAGCCTTGAGAAACATGACTATCCCACCTCCTAGGAAATACAATATAACTTCCATATTATAATGCATGAATGTGACCAATAAAAAAGCTCAAATTATATTTTCTCAAGATGATTTTTCTCCTAAGGAAATACAAAATCAACATGATTCTCTTATTCTTTTTGTCCTTATTAGTGGTAATCTTATTCAAATAAATTTAATTTATAATTGATATGGTATTAATGTATGTAGCATTGATTTATTGTATAAGATCAATGTGGAAACTTCATTAATTCAACATAATCCCATTTCTATTTGTGGATTTGACAATGTTGCTAAACCAAACATGGGTATTATCACTTTACCTATTAAGGTGGGTCTTGTTATTCTATCCACTCCTATTCATGTCATGCCTCATCCTCTTAACTATAATCTTCATTTAAGTAGAATATGGTTACATACTATGAATGTAGTTCCTTCAAAACTTCATCACAAAATGAAGTTCATTCATAACAATAGCATGTATACCCTTGTTGTTGATTATAAATCACTAAGTTGCTTGAGAAATGAATATTATTCTCCATTCATTCCTATACCATTTCATAAAAACAAATCTTTTCCTCCCAAATATACCTTTTCCATAACAAGTCAAATCTGATAAGTAGGAAATATTTTCCACAACAAGTCAAATTGTGATATTGCTATCAAGATTCAATTGTGTAGTTTTTTGATTCAAAATCATTGACTCATGTTTCATGAGTAGTGGTACAAAAGAACCCATCTCCCATGATAATTAATGGAACACTTAGCACTCATTGAATCTAGGTGATTCTCACAGAGGTGAAGCATTAGGAATTCCTAGGAGGTCACCCATCCTAGTACTACTCCAACTCAAGTGTGGTTAACTATGAAGTTTACTCTATGGTTAAACCCACTTTTCTAGAAAATGAGGTTGCTAGAAAAGTGGGTTTAACCATAGAGGAAACTCTATAGTTAAGCACACTCGATTTGGAGTAGTACTAGGATGGGTGACCACCTAGGAAGTCTCAACGCTTCACCTTTGTGCACATCACCTAGATGTAATAAGTGCTAAGTGTTCCATTCATTGTCATGAGAGATAGATTATTGTGAACCACTAATCATGAAACATAGGTTAATGAGTTTGACTCAAAAACTACATGGTTGAATACAAAGTTCCTAATCTTAATAGGAGACCCCTCAAAGGACCCAATGTTTCATTTTTTCAACCTGGTCTTCCTAAACTTTCAATTATTAATCCTCAACATAGTTTAGGATGTTAGAAAAAAATTTT
Source organism: Thuja plicata (assembly GCA_018584345.1). Taxonomy (NCBI): domain Eukaryota; kingdom Viridiplantae; phylum Streptophyta; class Pinopsida; order Cupressales; family Cupressaceae; genus Thuja; species Thuja plicata. The sequence goes on along the minus strand of MU224937.1, from coordinate 985,509 downwards.
TGAGAGTGATGATAAACTTAATAGACATTATCCTCTTCAAGGGTTTGGATTCCAACCTTCTCATTTTTCTATACATATTCCTTTATCATTTAATATTTCTTCTACACCCAAATTTAATCAAGAAATCATTTTTCCTATCGTTCTTCATGATAAGTTGATTACTCGACCTAAACAAACTAAGAACCATAGCCCACATCTTATTAATATTCCTTTTTGCATGTACCATCAATATCGTGATCACTCTACTAATTAATGTTAATCTTTTCATTTAAAAATTCAAAAACTTATTGATTTTGACATAATTCACATAACACCTAACAATGAGTCATTTTCAATCATGATTAATTTGAATAAAATTTAAGATCCTATTATGTTTCTCCACATTACATGAAACTGTAAGTCTCTTTTTATGGGGCTCATTTTAATTCATGATGGTGCAATCTTAGGTGCAATGATACTTTGTGAGCAACATATTAGTCATTCTCATCCTTATCCTTGTCTCTACACTCGGGGGAAAGGGTAGTATGTCAATATATCCCATTCTTTTTTCTTCTATGGATCCACTTTTTCCTTGGTTTAATGGTATTTTCTAAGCATGTGATATCCAATCTTACATGAAATTGTTTTTTACATTAGGAGGTTAGTATCTTTGATCATAACCTCTTATTTGTTTGCAATTAGGTATCCATGATAAACAAATCCATTACTTAGGGGCTAAAAGTGTGTTATCCTTCCAAGTGAATCTTTTTACCTAGCAATGGAAGAGGTGTGAATTATTCCCTTCTATTTCTCAATGATGATATTCACAATTTTTATTCATCCTTGTTTTCAACATCCTTTAGAAGGATCCCCTTACACTTGTTTCATGGTATCTTTTTACATTCATCCCTTCCTTGACCTTGTAGGAGTACCTCTTTGGCTTGGAGTGGGTGTTGCTTATGGGATACCTCCTTGTTGTTAAACACACATATCCTTGTTCCTTCTATCCTTATGTTATCAACACAATGTTATTTTCTTTTCTTATTGCAAATATTATGCTTACTTCAAGCATTTCAGGTAGACTACACTAGAATAATACAACTTTTTAGGGTTAGTTCACTCTCCTTTGTACATTTTTGGTAGATTTCCTTGGATACAATGCTTTCCTTAGTTATCCTTAGGATGTGGTCATCTAGCATAACACAATTTGATAGACCATTTGACCTCTCCTTTACATACATTTTTTAGGATTGGTTGACTAGAATGACACAATTTTCTAGATCATTCAACCTATTGTTCACATAATTTTTCATGAGTTGAATAGCATGTGCTAGACAAAAAACTCCATCTTTATATTATATTTTATGGGTGAAAATAGCATGACACAATTTTCTAGACCATTTCCCCATATTTTATCTAGTTTGTACTTTATGTGAATTTATCATCCTTATTGATCTGGAAAGATTCTCACACTGTTTATTGTGATGAGATCAAAATTTAAGTTCTAAATGATCTATAGATTGTTTTGAGTCCATCTCGAACCGTATTGATATAAATTTCAACACTTATGCATTCATAGTTTTTTGAGGTAAACATGATACCCTATTTACCCTTCCTAATCAACAAGCCAAAAAAGGGGGGTATATAGCTACCAATGAATTTAATTACTTTCCTTATAAAGCTTTAGGTGGTTTATGGTTTTCAAACTGACAATTTGGTTTTGCAAAATGCAGTTCCTAACTTTTCTTGCAGATATTGAATGTTGGGGGCTTGTATTCGACAATTTTGAAATATCCTTTTTCATTTACTATTTATGTAATTTATCTTTCATATGCACATAATGTCATATCAAACTAAGTGGGGGTTGAATGTACCATCTAAAATTGCAAAAACATCAATTGTGAGAAATTTTGTGGATGTTTAGCACCCTCTTTAGTGTTTTTATTATAAGAATTCATATGTGAACTTAATCAGCACCTAAATTCAAATTTAAAACTTCTCTCTCTTAAATATCTTGTGAAATTGAGGTAATATCTTCTCCCTAAGTGAACTCCTCTATTTTTCATCTAATCCAACATTTTATCTCATCAGTTAGGCCCTATTACATTATCAATGGCCTTTTCTTATCCCTCGACCCTGAAATTGGCTTTCGGCTTAGGATCTATACCCTAAGGCTACCTAGGACCCTCTAGATCAATTTGGACCTATTTCCTAGGGTCCAAAATAGCTATAATGTTGTGTACCCAGGTGCAGAATGTTTTAGGCATTCTACACCTTGGGTTTTGGGCCCAATTTTGAATTAGGACCCCGAGTTTACATTTTGGATGTATTTCTCAATCTACAGTCAACCTCCACATTCAAATCTCTCTGATTTTCTATAAAATCAAGCATGGAACTTCATTTGTAGGATAATAAATCAATTGCAAGCTGAAGCCCCAGTTTGAATCTATCTCAAGAAGTGAAGACTTGTGGAATCAGATTTATAGAAAATCTTTACCAAGAAAATCCTTCCATCAAGCATTCTTTCATGATTCCAAGCATCCAATAATCCTTTCAAGAACCAAATAAACATAAAAATGGAGTATCAAAGTGATCATGGAGGTGATTAGGAGACTATAAACTATTGATTGGCTTGTACTCTTCCTCTTTAGGATTGGGTATAGCTTCTTATTATCCTTAGATCTAGATATTTGTGCTTCATATTTGTCTCTCTATATTTTAGATCTATTATTATTATGTGATTTCAATTACACACATATTTATTGCATTACATTTAGGTTTTACTCTAGGGAACTGGGGTAGATTCTTTACACACTTTATAGTGAATTTAGACACACACTTCTATCTTTGATTACCAACTATGTGTGGATGTGGAAATCACCAAAATGTGGGGTTGAATAAGGAAAACCCATAAATATCCACTCACACACACAAAGTCTCAGACTTGAAGGTTTATAAGGCTTTAGAATCAACTATTAATACACTAGAGGCATCTAAGGACCGATACAGACAGTCTACAATTTGTTTGGAAGAAAAAACCTGGGTGTAGAATGTTTCAAACATTCTACACCTGGGTGAATCGAATTTTAGATGCTCTACACCCTCATTAAATTTGTGAAATATTTAGGGACAATAGGTTACAGCTTCGGGATCTAAGATCTATAGTTACACATTCCTACAGGACAAGGACAGTCCAAAAATCAGATCTGAATATGTATTATCCTCATTTTACTTCCAGGTGCACACATTTCATTTCTATTTCCTCTTTCCATTTATATATTTAAATAGTTTAACAATTTTTAGCTCTCTTTCATTCATCTTATTTCTCAATTCTAATCAACAAAAGAATAGGATCCCCATTTGACCCAAATTTGGCATTAACATAAATCCATCCTTTCTTGTGGTGTTGGTCCAATTTGACTTGAGGGGGATTAATATTACAATTTTCCTTATGAACTAGGGAGAACTTAGACTATATTAGGTGACCACCTTGTCCTATTGCATAGTTATGAATACATGAAATATCACACTTTGTACTCCACATGTTTTCTCATTCTTAGTGCACCTTCAAAACTTTGAATTGCAACCATGGCCCACCAAAAGAATATTTTTTCCTTACCCTTGTTAAGATATTTTTTTGCACACACATTATTATAATCATAATAAGAAAAGGTGTGAGATTTTTATATTCTATCTTACAATGGAGAATCAAATGGAGCTAACATCAACACAACCCAATATCATTTTGTTTTAGTCCTTCCATCTCTGTGCTTCAAGTTCTCATCTAATGTCTAAAGTACTAGGTAATACCCCTTAGAAGAAGATGAAGTATAAATTTCAAAAGTATCAAAATACTATTATTCCTTCTTTGGTGGTCTCTAACATAGAGGAGATCAAGGATACTGAGACTAGACATGTGGATATGTTAGAGTTCATTTAAAGGAAAAATTTAGAGAGACCATAAAATTAAATGAAAATCCCTCAAGAGTTGTATTGGTTTCAACCTTCTTAGTGGTAATTACTGAGCCCCAATTTGTCTTGGCATGTGAAACACATTTTGATAAGTAATCCATAATAATCAAAGATGCAAATGGAAATGTAATCATGAGGCTAGATGTAATGACTATTGATAATTTTTTCCATGTTCTAGCCACTCTTGTATATGTTGATGTCTCTTATGATAAAACTCTATCATACTATAGTAGGAAGGAGGAGGATTTAAAAGGGAGCTAAATACCAATTGGCTTTAGAAATCATGGAAATAAATATCAACCATATGGAATCCAACACTTTATAGAATTTAATTCAAGGAGGACATCAATGACGTGATCATTCTCTTGAGAAAGATTCATGGGTTTGAAAATTAAAATATATTTGAGCCATGAATGTATCAATATATTTATATTTTTAAGAAGGGGTCACAATAGATATTTTGGTTTGAGTTAATGATAAATTATTTGTGTAAACAATTATCAAAAGTGTCCACCACTTTGACATTTTGCATGAACTCATATCGTGTGTACATAGTTGCATCTTTTAGATCATTGCCAAGAATTTCATATGATGGTGACATGACTAAATTACCATGGAAATACTTTAATCAGATACCTATAGGAAAATTAAGACAACATGATAGGAGAATACAAGATTCCTTGTTTGGTCATTTCATGTGCTTAAATGATAAAACACTTGAAAATATAAGGGTTTTTTTTGGCAGCTAGGAGAAAGCTAAATGAGAATGGATGTTTATTCCTCGAGCTTCAAAATTTCACATACATACATGTTTGATATTTTGATGATCATCCATATATGTTACAAAGGTACCAAACCAACAAGATCATTCTAATAGAGTTGGGAAGAAAACTAATGTTTATACATGCTAAGCAATCTGCAACTTACAAAACTATTTTTGCAATTTCTACTCTACATCCCCTAGTAATTGGTAGATATAATTGCCATCTAGTATCAAAGAAAAGGCTATGGAGATATAAATTTAAGAAATTAAGATGAAAATTTTCAAAATTAGAAGGGATTTTGATTACTAAGGCATGAAGGAAAAAATTAAGAGGCTTTCAGTCATGTTCATCGTAGTGAAGATGTTTACATAGATCTTCACATGGATGAGGAAATCAAGAAAATGGAATCTTGCAGACCCACACTAGAGAAAATATTGATATGGATTTGGAGAATATTTTGAAAGGAATGGAGGACGATGGAAACATACTGGATCTAGAGTATCAAGAAGAGAGGGTAAAAAATTAGGCCATCCCCCTAAATGGTTGGTCGGTGAAAGAAAAAACTTCCATCTTGGATAGATTTCAATCTATCCTAGTGAATAACAATACTTGGATCAAAAGTAAACCTATTAATATGAACAAAGTCAAGACAAGTTTTGATCAAAGATGTCTCCTTCTCTGGAATGAGAATATAGATCAAACTCAAGAAAAAGGATAAATCTCAAGAGGAACCTTCTGGAAAAGGAAAGGAACAAGTTGTGATTCAAGAGATCAAGGTATATTAAGATGATCAACAAGGAGAATAATTACAATTTCTTTCAGCTACATAAGATTTATAATGTACCCCCTTTAAAACTCCACATGTATCCACTCACGGTAATGCATTTATTTTTATTATGGATATTGATGTTGACTCTTTTTCTATAGTCATGATCCATTTTGTTTCACTTTATGTGTTTATTCAAGCCACTGAGTCTATCCTATACACACCTCATGATAATTTGGCTAATGTGTTTTCATATGACTCTCATCCATGTTCACCCATTATCTGCTATTTTGAGAGTTATTATACCCTAAGTGACATTGATATATTCATGTATGAATATATTCCTCATGTCACAATGAAAAAAATTCCCTCTACTATTCAAAATAAAACTCTAAAAATTGTTTCAACCCCAATGAAAACTTGGTCTAGTCCATCACATGTTGTAGTTGAAGAAACCTAAACCACTAATTTTGACTTTTCTCAATGGAGAATTGTTGTTCCTAAGAGAAAGAAACAAGATGTTTCTCCGAATGAATTTGATTTCCAAAAACTAAATCAAGTTAAATCCAAAGATTCCAATAGAACAAAGGACGTCTCAAGGGTTTGAGTTAATATATATAGAACAAAGTACATTGAGATAAAAAAAACCTCTTGTAGGCAATCTTAACAAAGAAATGCAGCTTGGTGATTTGAAATCACCAGAGTTGAACTGGGTAGATAGATACATAATGATATTATTAATGATGTCTAGGATTCTATAGCTTTGTTGGCCTAAGATTATGATGAAATTTAAAAGAGGAAATAATAAATAAAGGAACAAAATGAAACTATATGGTAGTGATTCAAAAGATCACAAAATATTCCAAAGAGGTTGATCCTTTAGCACCCTCTATCATTGAAGAGTTCATTTAGCAAGTTAAGAAAGCTAGGAGATGACTATAGCCATAAGTATATGGGTTGACAAGATAATATAATAAGGAACATAATTAATAAATAAAGCACTCCATATTCTAACATATGAAAGAGAAGTCACATCCAAGCTAAATGAAGCTCTAAATTTTTTTAATCAAATATAAGAATCTCTTGGAAAAGATTTATAAATTTGGCATAACTTTTCAGATTTAAAATTGGAGGCGCTATGTGAGAATGGAGTAATATCTTATTAGGATAAATACATTAAGTATAAGGAACTTGAGGTAAATAAAGAATAATTAATTGAAGACATGGTTACACTTGTGGAAGTAGCGATTGAAAATTGTAGAAAAAAGGAGAAAGTAATTAGTGCCAAGTTTGAATAAATATCATACAAGTTGATAAATGATGATCAAGAGTTGATTCTAGAATATACCATAGTTTATAAAATCCTACAGATGATTCAAAAATATCTTGACATAGATCATTTTACATTGAATTTCCTTGAAAAATTCATAAGGTTTTAGTTTTCTCTTGATTAGCTCATAACTGTTCTTGAAGAAAATATGATAGTAATTGCAAGTTGTTTTGATGCAATCATTACAAAAATTGCTATTTTAAAGAACATAAGTGTGCTAGATCCTTGTGAAGTACAAGAAAACATCTACTAATTCTAGTAATTCATTGGAAGAAGAAGAAATGGCTCTAAGAACTTAGTCACATTTCTTATGCTTTGTAGGAAATTAGATATGCATTTTGTAATTCAATTTTGACAAATTACATGTAAATATAAAAATTGCAATCACATGTGACCACATTGCATGTCGAATTGTAAAATGCAATTAGATGTAACTACATTACATGTCAAGTTATAATAAGACTTAAACATTGACTAAGTCAACAATTAGTTAGAATCCTCCCATCTTTTTCTCTCACCCCCTCACCTATATATATGAGGAGGGTTCATTGTAATTATCATATTTGATTTTATGCAAGTAGACTGTGCCAAAATTGTTTCAACAATAAAAACTTTGAGTTGTATTTTGCAAATTGTTCAAAGTCGATAAAAAATAAAATATTTTTCCAACTTTGTGTTGGAGGAGTTTGTTATATCAGCTTTGTGTTCTTATGTCGCAAAAGTGATATCATCTTAATTTTATTGAGAAAGGTGTATGTGCTATTTGTGTTGTTGTAGAGGAAGCTTTAATATAATTTCTTGTAAACTTTGTGTTACAAATTTGGAGATTAAAATATGATTATTTGCTAAAGGATAAGGAGAATCAAAAGACTATGTGCTACAATTCTAATTATTCAATCAAGTTGAAAAGTGCATCATATAAAAAAAAAATTGAGTTGTTTTATGTTGCATGATACCATTAAATCATTTTGAAAAAGTGCATAAGACTTTTGGGCTTTTGTAATTTTCTTGTTAAGATAGGATAACTTCTATGCTACTAATTTTTCTTCTATTTAATCATAAGCATATTGGTTTTATTGCTGAAATTGGTATTTTTTAGTGAAAATATTGTGTAAATAATTTGTTGAATTTTGTGTATCAATCCTTAAAAAAGAGGAATTTATCTATAGTTTCGTCTAATTTTTGTTTCAGGTTAAGTATTTTTTTTAGCTAAAAAATAATAATAAGAGTGACACCCCTATTGTTGAGAGGAGAGAGTTTATCTCATTTATATTGTGTTTACATACATAATTTTACAAGTGATTTTAAAGATTCTTGTAAAATATTTAGGCAATAGTTTTTGGTGACTTTTATTTGGGACACAATACACATTCAAAAGCCTCACACTTTTGTTTTAAGTCTAGTGTCTTATTGCTTTTAAGTTTGTTTAAAGTTTCTATTAGAGTTTGAGGTGACTCTTCAACACCCCCAAGATCAAATTAAAGACCAAGATAACTTACACAAGATAATTTCATTTAGATGTAAGAATGATATTATTGATAATGGACATAATTAAAAGTACATAATGAGCCTACTTATATATGAAAGGCAATAAGAGACAATGATAAGGAGTAGATACATTATCACCCACACAAGGTGGAATTACATTTCCACCAAAGATAGATCATCCTCCATTATGGAATGAAATATGTTCCATATGATGATGATGATAATGTGATATATGTAGTAAAGGTGGATCTCACACATAAAGTGGAATGAGATAATAACTATCACCACCTAAAGTGGAATTCTCCTACACCATGTGCTTAATATAGGTGAAAACTCCCAGGTCTCTCATATGAAAACTATTATGTAATGCATTATCCTAAGCAAGCTTAAGTAAAGTGTAATTAGAAATATTTAATTATGCCAAAAACCTCCTTAAGTGAAACTTAGGGGAATGCACTTAAACTTACAATTCGGGATGAGTCGCGACTACTAGGTCATGTTAGGTACCCATGTAAAATTTGCATATGCAATGCAAGAAATATATCAGAATGAGAAGAAAGGGAGAAAACCTCATGGGACAAAACTCCCCTCCAAAATAGAGAAGAAAACAAGATGCATGGATGGATGGAGGAATCAAGGCCCCCCAAGGAATACATACATCATATATATATAATCAATTATCCCCACATAGGAAGTAGATAAGGAGACATTATATCCCCCCCATAATGAAGAATCTCCTGCAAAAAGGGTGAGTGTTTGAAGAAAAAAATAGTAATTCCTAGAAACAACATTTCTCTGATGACATGTAACTGATTGAATGTTTGAAGATGTTAAGTTGATCACCGAAATGTAGAAGGATAATGCAAGACATTAAATCAGTTAATGGATTGTATTTTTATTGATGTCAACTTGATATAATATAATCAGTTATAATCAAAGTGTCAAAGACTTCAGAGAATCAAAGAGAAAAAGATTATGCTTTCAGTAATGCGTAAAAGACAAGTATTCACAGTATGACTTCAAACACTAACGGTCAGTGGAAACTGATGGACATAGATTAATGAAAGACAAGTCATAGTGATGCTTGAGAAAGAACACTGACAAGTAGAATCAAAAGCATAATCGATGGCCAGAAACATAGTGTAAACTGATGGAGAAGCCTGAGGAGAACTGGAGTGTTGATCGAAGCTATCAAAGAGTTAAGACATCAAAATTAAATTGAGTTTAGAAATGACAAGATATCTAGCTGGTAGAGCTAAATATGGACTTAACTGGTAGTTATATTTGTTTTCATCGACAAGATAAAGGAATAGATAAGTAAAGGATTTAAATCTATTTTGTCCAGTTGGAAAGAAGATCCCTATGAGATAAAATAGGAGTTTTTCTTTAAATCTGATTTCCCAAGAATTGTGGATCACGCCAAGATCAAGAAAATCAAGAACCTAACAATGATGATATCTATTGGCAAGTTGACTCCCAGGGAGTATATAGCTTATTTTGTGTTGTCATTATGGAAAAAAAGTCATATGAAGTTTTGACAGTAAACTATGAAGTGAAAATTGAATAAGTGTAGAAGACAGAATAGAACAGTGACTTACAGTCGATCATGGAATCAACATACGTGTGTACGACCACATCAGGATATGCACATTTAGAAGTAAGCTCTATGACATGTTATTATGCTTACCCTATACACACATGGTATGGAATGGAAGTATAGACAAGTTATAGAAAGAACAAGTACACCAGCAGTCTAGAATACAAAGTATGAACCCGACTTCATTTTTTTGATTAGCATGTAATATTTTTTTATGTAAAGGCTAAGCACCTATTGTAATAAGTTTGTAATCATGTATTAAACATTTTTGTAAACATGCTTAAGCCAATTTGTTTGGAAGCATTGTGTATTATGTTTTTGGGCCGACTACGGTCTTGTTTGTAGTTGCGTCTATTCAGGCATATATATATATACATATAAACACACACACACACACACACACACACACACACACTCACAATGTAAAGATATATTGCAAGTGTCATCTAAAGAGTTAGAGAAGATGTATAGTAGAGCAGTATGAAGATATTAGTATGAGATAGAGCCCTTAAATAATTTAAGAGCATAAGCGCGTAACTGGAACTGATCAGACATCTATGTCACATACAATAGTTCACTTTTGGATATAGTGCATATCTATTCACAGAAGGTTGTAGCCTTCTTTCTCTTTGAGAAGTGAGCTCTTGGATAGTGAGCCCTCACCCCTAACAGATTTATTTGTAAATGACTCCTGACAGGGTCAAACCCTTAACCAGGTCATTGTACTCACATTGTAAAGACTGCTTCTAACAGGGAAAAGGAACTTTAACAGGTTCATTATACTAGTACAATATTTGTAGGTACTAATTCCCACCGAGGTTTTCCTCTAATAAAGGTTTCCTAGTAATTATATCAAGTGTTATGTGTTAAGCTTCATTGATTTATATTTGATTTATGTTTAAGTTTCTGAATTTGTTTAATTATCTAAAAATTGAATCATTCCCCCTCTCAGTGTTTCCAACAATTGGTATCAGAGCCTGGTCCTCAGAGAGAAAATTTTAACCACTTGAGGATATCATGGATTTAGCAGAAGTCAAACATCTGAAAAATAATCTTGAAGCAGACCTTGAAGATCTAGATAGACCTGAGAAAGAAAATGAAGAACTTAAACTAAAATTTGATGGCTCACAAATGTTTATCAAGAAACTAAGGAAATAACTAAAATATTTCTCCACCAATGATTTGAAACTGAATGAAGAGAACATGTCTCTGAAAGATAAGATAGAAGAATTGAATGATCAATTAACTAATAGCTTAACAACTATTGAAGAGAAGAACAAAGAAAACAAATAGTTGGATGAAGAACTCATGCAAGCCAATATGAAAATCTTGGAATTGGAAAATACCAAGAACAAAATTGAATCTGAATTATCAGGAGCAAAAGACAAGATTGATAAACTACACACAAGCTTTGATCTGATTCAATCATAGCTCTATGCACAAAAGATAAAAGGTGAAACCATTGGTATGGGATACAACTTAGCTCAAATTGAGATCAACTCATTACGAGAAAGAAAGAAAGCTCTAACCGAATCTTCAGAAGAAAAGAAAACTGAAAATCATGAAGAGACTACAGTAGAATCACCAAAAGATAAGAACAAGGGAGTCAACCATACTTTATATGCTTGTAAAAAGCATGGACACTTGGTAAGAGATTGTAAGAATGTAAGACCCTACAATGGTTATTGTTACTCCTGTAATAAGTTTGGTCATAGGGCTATTCATTGCAGAACAAATCAAAGAAATCAGCCACAACTGAACCAAAGGAATCAAACTCAATTCAACCAGAGAAATCAACCTCAAAGAAACTTGCAGAACATTACATGTCAGATATGTAACTACAATGGACACACAACCAAGCAATGTAGCATGATGAATAACAACACCAGACCTCCTATCATCTGTCACTCATGTGGAAAAGCTAGACATATCTCAAGGTTTTGAAGATCAAGAACAAAAGGACAAGAGAATCCTAAGAAGTCTTTGTTTGAAGAATCAGGAGAAGTCAAGTTTGTGGAAGCCAAAGCTAACTCACATAAAATATGGGTTGAAGTAAAGAAGGATAATGAAGTGAACAAGCTAGCAGATGCATCCTCAGTGGACGCACCTTCTACTTCTGAATAGTTGACCCTCATGGTATTAGGGGGAGCTATTCTAGCTCTGAACCCCTGCGTGGCTTGTTTAATCACCTCTGAGTATACACCTATGGATTCATGCATGTGATCACCAATTAAGGTTGTATGCATTCACACATAGCCTTTACTTCATTCAGAACAAAGTTTGAAATTCTCTCTGTAAACCACTTTACGGCAACAAGCATTAAATGCAATTGATCTTTATATAAATTGGCAAAAGATCTCACTTTACATTTGAGATTGAAGTATTCAGAAAGAAGATAGGCATCGAGCATCAAAGAACTACATCTTGAAGGATTAGTTGGTTTGTGAATAGATTATGTTTGGAACGGAACCCTAGTAGTCACATCATTTCAGAATCGTCGTGACATCCTATTTAACCTAGTTGCAAGTAAGTATGAAAACCCTTGTTGTATTCGACATTGCTGAGAGGAAGAGATTTTTTTTTAAGAAGCATCCATTCAAGTCCATACTGGATGATGTCGAAGGAGCATTCTGTAGGACTCCGCTAGGAGTCATACATGTAGAAGACATCCGTGCATATGTTTATTGCAAGAAGGAAATAGTTGGAGACAACAACATTGCATCTCTCATGGATTCTATGATGAAACTAGATTATACATTCAAGGATGAATACATGCATCTCACTGATAACCCTATCTTTGAGTATTCCAATGCACACAAGTTCTATGAGCCAGAATGGGTGAAGATATTACTGAGAAAGATACATGATGATCTATACTAGATAGGTGAGGTTCCTATCCGCATCACTGTAGATCTAATTCATGAGATGAGTGGACTTCCCAAGACTGGACCAGTTCTTCCAACTGGTAAAGATGTTAAAAAACAAGTTGAGAAGGCATGCTTATCTAGGAGTGATAGGCGCGGTATGACAGTTGATCCGATTAAGGAATATGACATAAAGCTAGTTACCATGATACTAGGTTATAAATTTAAGCACGTAAGTAGACTAAACAGTGTATCTGCAACTACTATCTTAGCATCAATAAAAATGATGAATGATAATACTCAGTACAACCTATGTGAGATATTGTGCGCTCAATTGATTAACAACATCCGAGCTATCAAGAATGACATGAGAAAGATATTCAGGTTTGGCTCACTGATCATATATCTCTACTTCCACATAGTAGGAAAGGTTGCAAATCTCTACCTAGACAAAATCAACCCCACTATGTCACAAATTTCACTAAAAGCCACAGCAGAGAGTAGTGCGAAGGATTTTATGGACATGGACATCAAGACATTCAGGATCAAGATGCAGAAGAGGTTCAGGATACCTGAGAAAATAGTTGAGAAGTACAAAGACACCATATGATTCATGGTGGAGACTGACTATACTTGCATGGAGGCAGTTGAACCTAGGACAAAATGGATTCACCCTCTTAGTTATGAAGTTGAAGAACATATTTTGGAAGGTTATGCACAAGTCCTCTTATTTGTGCTCAAGGATCCCAATGAACCTAGATGGGGCACTTACAGAGAAAAGACAAATCAAGTTGATTCTGTCTTATACAGTGCTAAGAACAAAAGGAAGGCATCTAGGATGACCTCAAATATCCTAAAATTTCATGGTGTTACACAAGAAGATCTTGACAGAGCTAGAGAAGCTAAGATAGCCAAAGAACTTGAGAAGACTCCCATAGAAGTAAAAACAGAAAAGACTGATGATATTCTCAAGAAGAGGAAGAAGAAATCAAATGAAGATACATCTGCACCATCAACCACCATTGATCTAGATGCATCTCCACCATCAGTACCTAGCAAGAAGTCTAGAGGAAGGAAGTGACCACTAGTCATCCATCCTCAAGAACTACAAGGAGTAAGGTAAAGAACACATAAGCTCCTCCTGAGGTAGGTTTCAGACCTAGTCTTAATGTCTTAAGGAACAAAATTTTCAATGAAGGAAGACTAGAGTCTCTCAAGAATGTATGTGACAAATATCAAGAGATAGATAAATCAGAGATTCATTCTATGATCATCTCTCATATGCTTAAGTTCAAAAGGACTGTATTGGAACTAAAGACTATCGTACCAGACAAGGTATGGAACATACTTGATATGTTAAAGAGGAAAGAAATTGAAGAGGACATGAGGATAAGAGAAGAAACATTGGACAATCTTCTCCCGGTGTGCTTGCATGATGAGAAAGTCATTTTGTTGGATTTAGTAAAGCCACATATAAGAACCAAAACAAGAATTCTTCATATCATGAACAAGGAGTATGATCTGGTCAGTGAAGAGACTCATAAATAATTTGAGTGGGTATTTATAGATAGACACATGTATCCATCAAAAACACCTATAGCTAAGGCAACTCCAGTTCCTCCTAAATAGGTTGTAGAACCAGTAATTCAGAATGCACCTAAGATAGGTCCACAGGTATCAGTGCCCTCAGTCTTAATAGCCTTTGATACAACAAAAGATTCAAGGGATACTATAGTGATTGATGATATCAAGATATCTATGACTGCTTCTGATAATGATATGGATAAAGTTTAAAAAGCATTTGTGAACTCAGAAGAGACAGAGAAGGCATGCACTGATGATACATCTTTGCAACAAGATAAAGTTCCCTCTATAGATTCAACAGACTTGAACAAAGTGCAAGATAATCAAAAAAATGAGACACCAGTCATGGAGATCCTAGTTAAAAGTGAATGCATGGATACTAGTCAGAATACCATATTCACACCATCCATTCAACCATCTACCTCATTGTTGTCAAGTTTAACTCCTGACTCAGCAATTCTAGATGCTTGGGGAGAAGAAGACCTGATCAAGATCAGTGTCCTAGCCATGCAAAAGGCCAAAGAGAAACAAGTTATGAGGAATCCTCTCTTCTTAGAATTAGTAAACATTCTAAATGAACTAGTACCTATGGACAAGAAAGTAGCAAAAATTTGGTTAGTTGATGACGTAGGTAGTATACTAACAAGCTTCAAAGCACATTTTACAAGCTTAGTAGACTCAGCTACTAGAATTGTAGAAGATGAGTACAAAAAGGAAAGGTTGAATGAACTAGTAAAGAATTTTTCCTTAGATTTAAAGTCATTGAAGATTGGTCAGTCTATGTTGAAAGAGTTGGTAGCTAAAGGCAGAAATGTAATAGCCAACTGCATGGACAAGGTGAAATTCACCTCTGAACATATCAAGAAGATAGAGGAGGTAGATATCTTGGTTGACAATGTTAGGAAATCAGTCAAGACATCCACGCAAGACATGAACATCTGCAACAATATCTATCAAGGACAGCTTGACAAGATTGAAAAGGCAAAATTTGAGATTAATAAGATAAGGATTAGACAGACCCAACTGAGAAATGCACTAGCACCCTCCTTAGCAGTTCTAGATGAGAACATGAAATAGATTGATGTCACTATTGTCACAAATGATCAAGGTCCCTGCATGGACCTGATTAAAATGGAGAAGCTTAGTTATGCTCTATGCGCCCATCTCCATACAGTTGATGCAATGAAGGCATTCTGGCTGCAAGAGATAAAGGATCTTTAGGTTGTATATCCAGATGTATATATGGAGTAAGTATCTAGAGACTTACAATTTTGACACCTTTATCATTAATGTCAAAGGGGGAGTAATATACAAGGAATATGTGTATATATGGGGAGTAGTATATATTATAAAGTTTAATGATATATAGTTTTTGGGTGTTAGTCAATTTTCAGTAACTTAGCCACATTCCTTTGTTGCCATTAATGAAAAAGGGGGAGATTGTTGGCAAGTTGACTGCTAGGGAGTATATGGATTATTTTGTGTTGTCATTATGGCAAAAAATTCATATGAAGTTTTGACAGTAAAGTATGAAGTGAAAATTGACTAAGTGTAGAGGACAGAACAAAACAGTGACTTACAGTCGATTAGGGCATCAGCGCACGTGCGCACGACCACATTAGGATATGCGCGTTCAAACTTAATCTCTATGGCATGTTATTATGCTTATCTTATATACAAATGGTATGGAATGGAAGTATGGACAAGTTACAGAAAGAACAAGTACACCAGCAATCCAGAATACAGAGTATGAAGCCAACTTCATTGTTTTGATTAGCATGTAATCTTTTGTTATGTAAAGGCTAAGCACCTATTGTAATAAGTTTTTAATCATGTATTAAACATTGTTGTAAACATGCTTAAGCCAATTTGTTTGGAAGCATTGTGTATTATGTTTTTGGGCCAACTAAGGTCTTGTTTGTAGTCGCGTCTATTCAGGCATAAAGATATATATATATATATATATATATATATATATACAATATTAAGATATATTGCAAGTGTCGTCTAAAGAGTTAGAGAAGATGTATAGCAGAGCAGTATGAAGATATTAGTATGAGATAGAGCCCTTAAAGAAGTTAAGAGAATAAGCATGTAATTGTAACTAATCAGACATATGTGTCACATACAATAGTTCACTTTTGGATATAGTGCATATCTATTCTCAGAAGGTTGTAGCCTTCTTTCTCTTTGAGCAGTGAGATCTTGGATAGTGAGTCCTCACCCCTAATAGGGTTATTTGTAAAAGACTCCTAATAGGGTCAGAACCTTAACCAAGTCATTGTACTCACATTGTAAAGACTGCTTCTCATAGGGCAAAGGAACTTTAACAAGTTCATTATACTAGTACAATATTTGTGGGTACTAATTCCCACCGGGATTTTCCTCTAATCAAGGTTTCCTCATAATCATATCAAGTGTTATGTGTTAAGCTTCATTGATGTATATTTGATTTATGTTTAAGATTTTGAATTTGATTAATTAGATAAACACTAATTCCCCCCCCCCTCTCTTAGTGTTTCCAACAATATCATGTCTATAAAGAGACAACTTAATCCATTACAAATGAGGTGGGTGAATGAATGAAAAGAAGATGCTGAAGAGAAACTGATGAAGAGAAACTTCATATAGTCCTGATCAATCAAGCTGATGAAACAGATAAATTTTTTGTGGATACAGAGAAACAAAGAACAACAACACCGAGCAGAATCAAAGTGGATCAAAGGTATAACAAGAGATATATTGATGAGATTAGTTTATGAGATTACAATAGATCTAAATATCTACAAGTATAAGTTGTATATGTGAATAAATCATACTATTTTAGTTTAACCATTGATTTAGAATGTCTCTTAACCAACGGGATTTAAAGGTCCTTTCTATATTGAGATACATCCCAAGGAGTATCAAAAATTTTGATCATGAAGATAGCATGAGATGCCAGATACCTATTGACAGGCCAAGTGAGTGTTTGATCAAGGAAGGTATCATAAAGATGCCCGATATCAAGTGACAAACTAAAATTTTAAATCCTCTAACAAGGTCACACCTAACATTGTGTTTGTAACCTTTAACAAGATTGGCTCTTCACCGAGCTCACTTCATAAGAGTGAAAATTTTGGGTTACCAGTCCCAAGTGGTTTTTCCCTTAACAAGATTTCCACATTAAAAAACCATGTGTCAATGTGTTTATGAGTCATTACTTTAGTGTTTTGCATTACACATAACTTAACTGGATTGATCGATATACTCTAGATAATTTACTATCTTTCGGTAAATTAACAAACTGCTATTTAGTAAACATACTGTAGAAGGTTTAACAAAGCATTTCAAGCAGTAGTAATTTGATAATAGTATTTGAAGGCATTCATCTTATAGGACTGAAGATAACTAGAGGCTTAATATTGTGGTACTAAGTTTTTGGGTTGATTATTCAAATATTTTTGAGGCCACTGATTCACCCCCCCCCCTCTCAGTTATTACTAACATTCTCCTCTTGAGAAGAAGATATACCAAGTAAAAATATAGAGATGCTTCCCATTATAGATAGTAATTAGGGAGTGGAATCCAAATTAAGTATGATGATTATGCCACAAACCAATCCATATCCAAATGAAAGGAGGAAGAAGGTCTCCAAATATTCATCTTTGAAGACTGAATAGTGTTGATCTCTAAGTTTTGTTGATCATTAGTGTCCCACACTTAGTCATTTATCTATGCATTTTAGCTGGTCATCACTGCGGTTGAGATATCCAGTATAGATTGAGCTATCCTGTATAATCATTTCTAAGTGACTCAACAATCAAGCAAAAGTTGATCATGTTCATGTTGAGCACCAGAGTCTTAATGTGCCGAGCAAGACAGTTTTGACATACATATTAGGAATGACACAAACTTGAAGGTAAACTATTTTGGGCCAAATTGTTCATGAATTTAATGATTTCAATGGAGTTAATTAAGCATTAATTATTTGATCCCAATGTGTGGCATGGAGCCAATCAAAAAATTGGAATGCCCAAGTGGCATAAGCATTTGATCCTGATCATTGATCTAGATCTAGATGCCAGATTTGTAAA
The DNA here is from genome assembly GCA_018584345.1 of Thuja plicata. Classification (NCBI taxonomy): domain Eukaryota; kingdom Viridiplantae; phylum Streptophyta; class Pinopsida; order Cupressales; family Cupressaceae; genus Thuja; species Thuja plicata. Next base: position 967,089 of record MU224937.1, on the reverse strand, counting down.
GTATATAAGATTGCTTCTTAAACCCTAAAAATATGTGAGTGGTGTAGATGTGTATGAGAGGATAAGTATATGTGTACATGAGAGATGCATAAAGGGTCAATTTGAAAGAAGAAGCATAGATCTAGTAGAGTGAAAGAGCAGTGAACAATAGAGTAAAGACATATCAGATTATTAGATCAAAGAAGGTATTGGAAAGAGGAGTTCCGTTATCAGCATCAGAGTGCATAATGAAGGTCCAACAATCAGTTCTTGAGACATTCTAACCAGTGTATCAGGTGAAATCTCTTAATAGAGTGGTTATAATAGACCTTTCTAAATCTCTTCGTTGAGTGCTTACTTTGTTGTAAGTTTAAATCCCTTTACAAGGTAGATTGTAATGATCTATAGCTCTTAACTGTGCATATCTTTAACCAGGTAGATTACATATTATGATCAAACTTTGTAGCCCTAATAGGCACACTTTATTGCTACAGTAGTGAAGATTTTTGTGGGTATCATCCCCACCCCATTTTTACCTTATTGGGTTTCTGGGTTACCAAAATTCTGTGTCTTAAGTTATTTATTTACTTTCATGGATGCTACTACTTGTTAGATCAATTATATTTATGTATGGTTGTGGATCAGTTTTGTTTTAAGATCTGACTCACTCCCCCTCTCAATATCTTTCTTTCCCATATCGTATTTCCAACAATTGGTATCAGAGCTAAGTTCTCCTACAAAAGGTTTTAATCAGCTTGAGAGTACAGATCAGGAGATGGAAATTTATAAATTGGGTAAAGTCATTGAGAATCAAAAGATTGAAATTCAGCTAGCTTTACATCAGCTTGAGACAGAAAGACAAGAATTGAAGAAGTCCTTACAAGAAAGAAAAGATTGGGCCAAACAAATGAATGATACTCATTATCATGAAGAAGACACTACAAATCTATTTTAGAATGGAAAATCTATTGAGAGCGATTCAACAATTGTAGATCTACTAGAAAGGAACAATACATTGTGTGAAGAAGTCAGAAACTTGAAAAGAGAGCAAGAAATGCAAATAGTAAGACTATGTGAAGTAGTGGAACAAAAGAATAAAGCTAAAGATGACAAAGCTATGGCTGAAGAAGACAAAAGAATGATGACTGTCAGACTTGATGAAAGGACACATGAAGTACAAATGATGAAAAACAATCAGGTTGACATGGTGAATCAACTGCTACTTGAAAATCAGGAGATCAATAGGAAAGACATGGAAATGATAAATTTGAGATCTAAGAATAGTCAATTGAAAGATCAATTGAGATCTAAGAAATAATTGAATGAAAGATTGAACAGACCCAATGAAGCTTTGAATCATTTTGAAAACTTGGTGGAATCATCAAGGAGATCTAAATATTCTTATGGATTAGGTCACATCGAACAACAAACATCTACTGAGAAAGGAGAATCATCTAAGATTGGTCAAAAGAGGAATACAAAGTCAAAGAACAACAAGCTTGTATGCCACCACTATGGAAAATCAGGACACACAATAAACATCTGCCAAAGCAAGAATGGTACGTCCAATCCTAAAAATAAGTTCAATGGTTATTGCTTTAACTGTAAGAAGTTTGGACATCAAGCACATGAATGTTGGGAAAAGGCAAATAATGAACCTCCCACACCTAGATTCAATGGGTATTGTTACAACTATCAGAAATTTGGACATATAGCACAAGATTGCAGATCTAATGCTAAACAATAATGGACATCAAAGGCACAAGCAAAAATCACCAAGGAAGGATAACACTTACAATTGGGATTATAACACATGGCATAGCTGTCATTACTATGGTGAGTATGGACATGTTCCAGAAAATTGCATAAAGACACATTTTAGAGGAAAATGTAAGAGTTGGATGAATGGAAGTCTAGTTAGTTATAATTGTTTGAAAATTGGTCATACTAGGAAAGATTGCAAAACAAGGGTACCTACTCCCACTGTTGAGAAGATTAGAGCATAGGTGAACTAGACATGGATAGGGAAAGTAGAACCACGCAGTAGTGAAGCTATTGAAGCCAAGGTCACCCAATCCAATGGATTAGGTGATCCCACCATCACTAATTAAGAAAAGAAAGGTATGCAAGGAACTGTGTTTATATCTCATATCTTTTATCAGTTCCTAACATATAAAGTATAATAGTCCATATCTACATATAATAAGATGCATAAAGACATATTTTGAATTATGTAGCGACCAAAGTCAAAATACACTATAGGTGTTGAGTAACAGTATATTTCTAATTTATGCCGAGTAAGTTTTGTTTGATGACTGAGAGGAAAGTGAATTTCATGAGTTGGGCAAGGACAGTTGTTTGGCACTCACTCAATGGAAAGAACATTTAATGTTGACCTAAATTTTGACAGTTGGAGCTTATATAAAGGGAAGAGCTATTTCATTTCTTCTTACCATGTGATTAAGAATTTCATAAGAGTGACTGTGCATTTTTGAACTTGAATTCTGCAAATATTTTTGAAGATCTCTATAATGTGTTGTCGGCAACCTCTTTAGTAGAAGAGTGCAGATTTTGTTATTTGCCGAGGTACTCTGTTCATGATCCTTGAAACCCTTTTTTTTTATTTAAAATGGCCTCAAGTTCTTCTGCACCAGCTAAGAGAATGGAGAAGGAATTGTTAAATGTTCAATTGGTAGGGAGCGACACCTGTGCACCTCCTAATTTCTGAGCAGTTCCTGAGAGCGCCATCAAGGGTGAACCGACCGGAGCCCTATCACCAATTCCACTGAAGGTACTCATGATTCATGACATTAGGTCATACTATATGTGCAAGATAAGTGAAGTTGAAGATCACGAGCTAAGGGCATCTTACAAAAAATTGTGCATTGACGGAGCCCTAAAAGATGAATATAAACACTTAGCCGAGAGAGGGTTACTTGTGCCCTAGAATTTTGAGGGAATTCAGAATGGAATGGATCAAGATTGTTCTGAGTCAAATACATGACATGAAAATATGGCTAGATAATGGACCAGTTAAGATTACAAATGAAATCATCCATCGTGTAACTGGTTATCCAATTCTAAATGGGAAGAAAACTATGAAATGTCAGAGTAAGGAAAACATTGAAGAATTCACTGGAGCCATTTGGAACAAAAGAGGGATGACGATATCTACAATTATAGAATTGGAGCTTGATTTTGTTGTTAGGGTTATAGCTCATAAGTTTTATTAGTCAACCTGACTAGACAATGTCCCCATGCATTGCAGTCGACCAGGCTTGGAAAATTGTAAAGAAGGATCATACCTATGACCTTGCCGAGCTACAACTAATGCAACTAGCCGAGAACTTAGCTTCAATTAGAAAAGAAAAGAACTCAATATGTAAGTTTGGATCTCTACTCACTTGCATATTTTTCTACATACATAACACATTTCCTTCTTTTGGAAACATAGTGTGGAAAACAGATAGACCTATCACATAGAAAATCAATGCATTTATTCAGCAATTAGGTGATAATTTTGACAATGTGATGGGAACATATTTTATGGAATTCAAGAAAAATATGAGATTAAAGAGTAGAATTACCAGTTCACTAGTTGAGAGACATTATGAATATGTAGGTTTTCTAGTAGACACAGATTACACCTATGTGTAGGCAATAGTGCCAAGGGTATCATGGTTGAGGCCATTACCTTATGAAGTAAACATTGATGAGACATCTGCAACAATAAAAACTCTATTGGCAGATGAAATTGATAGTACAGTGAAATGTTTTGGAAACTATGAAGAAGCTAAATCCAAAATCTCTATGGATTTGAAGGCTGGAACTATGGAGAGAAAAAGGAAGAAAATTGTCAAAAATCTGAAGAAGATGGTTGGTTTTGAGAGTGATGAAGAAGCAGAGGATGCACCTTTGGGTTTATCTATAGGACATGTAGAAGATATGTATAGTGAAGAAGAGGAGAGCGAACCTGAAGAGGAGGTCATCGTGAAAGGAAAAGGGAAGCAGATAGTAGTTGCTAAGGCAACTAAACCAAGTCAAGCCAAATCTAAGGCTACCCCTCTTGTAGCTAACCAGCCTATGACAAGAGAATCAACTATTTCTGTACAAGATGAGACAACAAAGGTATATACAAAGAATATTTCTGGTGAGATTAGTTTAGGTAAGAGAAAACAAGTTGCAACCAAGGTTGTGTCGAGCCAACCTGCTAAGAAAAGACCAAGGAGGAAGCTATACTTGGAGTCTGAAGATGATGAGGAGACAGATACGAATGTGCCAAGCAACATACCTAAAAAATCAAATAAACCAATGACCAATATTGATGAGGTATGTAAGAACCTAAGAAGTAATGCTGGTTTAGTAGGATTTAAGTTTATCAAGTATGAGAAGCAAAGCATAGCTAATAAGCATAAGATTCAGGAAGCATTAATAGATATGATATGCACATTCAAGATGACACCTGTAGAGATAGGAAATCTCATTCCTATAGAGCTATATGATATTTTGTCTCAGAAATGGCAATATGCACTGATGACTGAAAGATAGATAAGGGAAGGAACATTAGCTAAGGTCATTCCTGACTTAACAAAGAAACAAATAGCTAAATTCATAGAAAAATATCAAAAGAAGTTTATTCCTAAACAAAGAGCTTATGCTATTTTGAGAAATGATGTTGAAGGTGTAGTTCAAAAAATTACCAAAATATGAAAGGAAAATTTTGGGTTAATCACTAAGAAGGCTGATGAGAAAAGTGAAGGCACCTCAGAGCCGAAGGAAATGAAGAAAAAAAATGCTACAGATCAAGCAGAAACTGAAACCGAACCCCAAGAGGAAACAAATGATATGGAAATTATAGATTTTATAATGGATAGTCCCATTGATACTACACTTGGAGAAAATAGCAATGTAGATGCTGAGGATCAAAATGAGCTGGCAGACACAAGTACACAAGTATTCAATTGCCCATTCAGGCAACTAAGGTCGAGTCAGAGAAAGAAGGAGAAAAGGAGGTAATCACTACAAATCCACTTATTTTAGAGGTTGTACAAATAGTTTTAGAGAGTGGAGATAAGATGGAGGAAATTGGAAATAAGCCTACAAAACAAGAGGCTATACAAGTGTTGGTGGATCTACCACACTCTACATCATCTACTCCCACTGCACCTAAAATAGGAAATGTACCTGATCAGTAGGGAATATTGACTCAGATGAAGGCAGTAATTGAAATTAATACTGACAAAGGTAAATATATCACAGTACTCGAGCCAGGTATCAGCTCTTTAGAACTCAAAAGGAAGAAGTCACATAAGAGGAAGTCACCAAGTCCAAGTGTCACTTTGGATGAAGTGATTGTGATTCCTAAATGGGATATAGATAACTTGACATATGAGTAGATTCAAACTCTGCAAGACCTTTTGAAGAGGAAGAAGAAACAAGAAGAACTGAAGAGGGAGCACCAACAAAAGCACGTATTACATGAAATGAAGGATATTTTTGTTAATTATTTTGATATAACAGATATAAATGAACAAACATCAATTTTGGAACAGTTAGTCCATATTGTGATAAAAGTCAATGATGAAAATATTGATGCAAATTAAAAGTTGCTACAATGGTTTGAGAGAAAGTTTGAGAACAAAGTTTTGGAGAAGATATCAGTAGAGATTGCTATCAAATAGGTCAAACTTTCTTCTCTTATTAGTATTCTTGAAGAATTTGAAAATAATGTCTATTCCTTGTATAAAAAGCTATGTGATGTAGAATTCTATACCAAGGATAACCAACAACTTATTGAGAATTTGAAACTAGCCTTGAAGTCAACATGGAGTACATTGAGTATGGATGCTAGCTCTAGCTCCTTACATTTTGACAATTTGACTCATACATAGAGGAGGTTAGCTAAGCTTATGGGGGTGATCTGACAATAGTGTGTCCCACTTTTTGGGATGAAGGATTTCATACTTGCTCCAAAAAAAAAAATTGGTAGGCTTCATGCGAAGTACCTTGCGTAGGTGACTTTGTAGGAAGTCATGACTTCGCTCAAAGTACCCCACGCAAGGTACTTGACGGGAAGCCATACTTTGTGTGAAGCCATTTTTTGCCAGAATTTGTTTAAATTTCTGACTACCCATTTCATTTTTACTATTCACTTTTCTGGATTTTGTGGACCCGGGGCTTAGAGCAAACCAGTGACGACCAGTATGACGTCAGCAGCTCCCGAGCTTCTTCGATCTCTTGTGATTGTTACTAGTACCAGGTACACACATTTTTCTCATTTTTTATTGTAAATTGTATGTTTTATATATTTTTTAGTTAATTATTTGTTTTAAATAATATTTAGTTTGTAGAAATGTTAGAAAATGATAGTTGAATTTTAGAATATGTTAGAAAATTATAGTAGTATGTTAGAAAATCATAGTAAAATGTTAGAAAATATTAGAAAACATTAAAAAATCATAGTATATTTATGTTTGCAAATGTTAGAAATTTGTAAATTAATATGTACATTAGAAAATATTAGCAAATTGTAACTTAGTATACATTAGAAAATATTAGAAAATATTAGAAAATTACATAACTTAGTATATATTAGAAAATTTTAAAGTTTAGTATACATT
>MU224937.1:918193-942552 GCA_018584345.1 Thuja plicata | reverse complement strand
CTTCAAATGGTTATGAAGGGTTTATTATATAGGAATTGGGGATGAAATGAACGGTTGAGATCAATCCCAGAGATAGGGAGATGAATGGTTGAGATCAAAGGGAACCAGAGAAGCCATCAGTAAACTCTACCTCTTCAATTTGTAAAGAGGAGACAAAGTTTGGTTGACTGAAGAGCTAATTGTGAGTTACCTTTTTGAACTGAAGAAGTGGGTGAAGTTACCCATGTGGACTGGAGAGGTGGGTGAAGTTACCCATGTGGACTGGAGAGATGAGTGGAGTAACCCATGTGATCTGATTGGAGTTATCTCTTTGAAGATAAATGAATATTTAATTCATTTATTTAATTAAAGTTTTCAACATGTGAGATAATTGAATTCTTTTTGATTTAGAATTGCTTTATTGAATGAAATTAAATTAATTTAATTGGAAGAATTTAATTAGTAAGTTTAAATATTTGAATTTAAACTATAGGAAATTGAGTTTAATTAATTAATTAATTAATGGTAATTAACCAATTAAGGTTAATTAATTAAATAAAATTAATTATTTAATTAATTTTGAGAATTTGATTAGATGATTTGGGGAATGAATTTAGAGTAAAATAGATGATTAATTAATGATTAAAAACCATTATTTAATAGATGAAAATTAATGTTTTTAATGTAAAGTCGCAAGCCTGTCCATTTTTGGGTGTCTAAATTTGCCCCTCTTTGATGCGATGTGACTTTTTGCAGTGTGTCAAAGAATTTTTAGATTTGATCCTGCCCCAGTGATAGCAAGTGGACTATATGCCCCCTCAACAAATTAAGCATAGAAAATGCGTTAGATGAGCATTAATTTATTGAAAAAGTGAATCACTATATGATGATGATGAATGCAATCCTATGTTAGCTATGATGTTATTGATGATGGATACATTGATTATATGATCTACTATGCACATGTTTTTGAATTTTGTTATGCAATAAATGAATACAATCTACCGTGCACAAAATTTTTGAGTAATGCATGTGTAAGTTAGAAGGAAGTTAGTTTGGAATGTGATGTCTACAATTGATTGATAGATATGGACTGATAGATAGGAATTTTTTTCTTTTTTGATAGATATGATTTGATAGAAAGGATGAGTGTCCCAAGTCGCTGCCCTTGTTTCCAATATTTGTCATCATTGCATCTTTTTTTTTTTTGAAATTCCAAAGAGCATCCAACGCATCCAGATCACATACCACCTAGATACCACCACGACCTTTTGATAAGCGGAAGGAGTAGAGAGATTGAATAGAAAGAGAACCTAGTGCACCCAAATGTACACCTCTTTTTATGATTCATGGTTCCCAAGCTTTCCAAAGGCAAGGGTTAGTAGCAAAGGTTTTACAAATGATATAAATCCAATACACAAATACTACTAAAATGAATTACTTGAAGCATAACCAATAAAATGTATAAGCAAAGAAAGAAAAAAAAATTAATGCAAACCCCAAAATGCTTGAAGTTTCTATTGTCTCTCTCTACTCCTTTCGGAACACTATTTTTGATGCTCAGTATTGCTGTGGGCAGCGTCTATGACTTGAGAAGCGTCAAGAATTTGATAATTGAAATGTGTGTGTAATCACAAGATGTCTTGAATGCTAGAACCAAACTGACATAGTAATGGCGCACAAGAGCTTGAAATCTTGGATCCTTCAATTTTTTATGAAGGGTTTATTATATAGGAATTGGGGATGAAATGAACGGTTGAGATCAATCCCAGAGATAGGGAGATGAACGGTTGAGATAAAATGGAACTAGAGAAGCCATCGATAAACTCCACCTCTTCTATTTGTAAAGAGGAGACAAAGTTTGGTTGACTGAAGAGCTAATTATGAGTTACCTTTTTGAACTGAAGAAGTGGGTGAAGTTACCCATGTGGACTGGAGAGGTGGGTGAAGTTACCCATGTGGACTAGAGAGATGAGTGGAGTAACCCATGTGATCTGATTGGAGTTATATCTGAGAAGATAAATGAATATTTAATTCATTTATTTAATTAAATTTGTCAACATGTGAGATAATTGAATTCTTTTTGATTTAGAATTGCTTTATTGAATAAAATTAAATTAATTTAATTGGAAGAATTTAATTAGTAAGTTTAAATATTTGAATTTAAACTATAGAAAATTGAGTTTAATTAATTAATTAATTAATTAATGGTAATTAATCAATTGAGGTTGATTAATTAAATAAAATTAATTATTTAATTAATTTTGAGAATTTGATTAGATAATTTGGAGAATGAATTTAGAGGAAAATAGATGATTAATTAATGATTATAAACTATTAATTAATAGATGAAAATTAGTGTTTTTAATGTAAAGTCACAAGCCTATCTATTTTTGGGTGTCTACATTTGCCCTTCTTTGATGCGATGTGACTTGTCGTAGTGTGTCAAAGAATTTTTAGATTTGATCCTGCCCCAGCTTGTCCCAGTGATAGCAAGTGGACTATATGCCCCCTCAACAAACTAAGCATAGAAAATGCATTAGATGAGCATTAATTTGTTGAAAAAGTAAATCACTATATGATGATGATGAATACATTCCTATGTTAGTTATGATGTTATTGATGATGGATGCATTGATTATATGATCTACTATGCACATGTTTTAGATTTTTCTTATGCAATAAATGAATGCAATCTACCATGCATAAAATTTTTGAGTAATGCATGTGTTAGTTAGAAGGAAGTTAGTTTGGAATGTGATCTCTGAGATTGATTGATAGATATGGAATGATAGAAAGGAAATTTTTGCTTTTTTGATAGATATGTTTTGATAGAAAGGATGAGTGTCCCAAGTCGCTTTGCCTGTTTCCAATATTTGTCATCATTGCATCTTTTTTTATTTTTTGAAATTCTGAAGAGCGTCCAATGCATCCAGATCACATACCATTTGGATACCGCATGACCTCTTGATAACTGGAAGGAGTAGAGAGATTGAATAGAAAGAGAACCTAGGGCACCCAAATATTGACCATCTGGGTTCAGCTATGTTCCCTGTTTGAAAAGAAAGAGAGCCCAAAGCACCCAGATATTGACCATCTGTATACCACTTTGTCCTCTAAATTTAACTAAAAAAAGAAAACCAAGATAAAACTCCTATGCACCTAGAGTCCATCTGGATAAAACCACAAGCTCTTGATTCTATAAAGAAAAGCCAAAGCAAACAAGATAGAACTCCTACGCCCCTAGAGTCCATCTGGATAGCATCGCGGGCTCTTGATTGCAAAATAAAAGAAAAGACCATAAAAACCATGATAGAACTCCAACGCACTCAAAGTCCATTTGAATAGCACCGTGAGCTCTTGATTCTATAAACTAAACAAGCAAATAAAAGAGAAGGAATGTCCAATTCTTTCCCAAGGTTAAGCTCAGATTGTGGAACTACGCAGATGCCAGATAAGTGACAGCGCCTACCACATTTATCCTAAATCAACATGGCCTTGAAATCGAAGTGAACATTCAACAAACAACAATCAAAGAAAATAAGTCATGGTCTATCATAACTACTCTCCTCAAATGGTGGATCCTGGAGTAGCGTAAGAACATAACCACAAAATATAGACTGACATCTAACCAATTGAATGACTTAGTCAACATTTTTTTGGATGGTTCCTTGATGCAGTTGGATTCTCTTGATTGGCTCGAATCTTTCGATAGGATTGGTTGGCTTGATTGCTTGAGTTAGTCTAGTTTTAGTAATAGATTACTCATATAAGACTGACCTGTCTGGTTTGAGTGTATCCTTCACTATGTAAGACAATTAATATCATTTGATTGTGATAGTTTTGGCAGTTGATCAAGCTGTGTCAGATGGGCCCAATGCTGATTCATAAAGATCATGATTGTGACAATTGATAGATTGGCTTGGTCGCCAGTCGCTTACTAATTGATTTGATAAATTGATAAAGTTGTGTCAGATGAGCCCAATGCTGATTTGTAAAGCTCATGATTGTGACATTGATTGACATGGCATGATCACCCTTTGCTCTCTTGATAACTGAGTTGGCTTTATTGCTTGGGATTTTGCAAATTTTTGAATGTTTTTTATGAAGATTGATTTTCTCAAAACATTTTGATCTTTTTAGGATTTTTGATGAGTTTTCTGAATTTTTTGGATTTTTTCAGGACATTTAGAATTGCCTCCTAGTCTGATGGACTAGTATTAACCATGGGTAAGTGCTTGGTGCTTAGAGGGGTTGTGGGCTTCTGGATATAGCTTGGGTAGTCAGTCTTGCATTTGAAATGTGCTCAAGCTTTTGGAGTTCATTGGTGGTGAAGCTGGTTTTGAACACTTGGCACCTATTTTCTAGGTTTTCACCAAGGTACCTACTCAATAGCACCTATTTGCTAGGTTTTCACTGAGAGAGCAATTTTGTTTCTCTTTACTTTTTTTCTTTTTTGATTTTTTTGTTGTCACCAAGGCGCCTATTTGCCAGGTTTTCACCAAGGTAACATTTTGTATTTTCTAATTTTTTTGGTATTTTCTAGATATGTAGATAGGTGCCTTAACCATAGAGACCTCAAGGGTAGAACCTCTTGAGGTGCATATTGTTGATGTATCTGGGGAGCTGATCTCCTTCTAGTGTCACCAGTATGAATGCCCCACTCTGAGTAGAGCTAACAATGACAAATGGTCCTAGCCAGTTAGGCTCAAACCTTCTTGGTTTTACTCGCTCTGCTTGGTTCTTTTGATTTTCCATGAGGAAAAGGTCTCCTACCTCAAATGTTCATGGCTTCACCTTCTTGTGATAGTTTCTTCTAAGGCAATTCTGATAGCCTTGTAAGTGGTTGAAGGCATGATGTCTTCTTTCATCTAGTAACTCCAGTTCACTGAGCCTTGCTACTCTGTAGTCCTCATATGTAATCAGGTTCTTCAAAGATATCCTTAGGGATGGGATTTCCACTTCGAGGGGTAATACCACCTCTGATCCATAGACTAGGGAGAAAGGATTGGCTCATGTAGGTGTTATCACACTATTTCTTGTAACCACCTAAATTTGGTCTGTTCTGACTATAGACCCTATTTTCCCTAAGTGTGATCATACCCTCAATTATGTCATGACAATGTTACTTTGGCATAATTCATTTTTAAAATTAAATTTAATGTCCAAGGTGATTTTTAATCACTAAATTATATTAACTATTATAGCCATACAATTCAAATCAATTTAAACCAATTAAATCAAAACAAATTCAAACATGGCTATAGTATTTAATTATAAAAGAATTAAATAAACCTCTAAATCAATTGTCCACTTGCAAATAACCCATTCCCCTAGCCTATTTAATTTAATTAAAATGGCTATAGTCCCCTTAATTATTAAAAAGCAATAAAATGCTTAAATAATCAATTCCTATATTTTAAATTAATTAAATAAGTTTAATTCATTTCATTTATATTCCCTTAAACCCTAACCTAACCTATCTCAACCACTTCTACCCTGGGTTCTAACCCATCTCAACCTATTCCCCCCTTGCTAATCTAATCCTAATTCTAATTCTATCCTAACCCACCTCCTAATGTTGTCACATTCCATTAAGGAATGATTAACAACTCAACCCACTTGAGAAAGTCAACTTTCTCAAGCACGACTTTCCTAAAGGACCAACTTGCCAAGTTGAGTCTTACACTCCCCCATGCCTCTTAAATGAAATCCATTAATGACCCATTAATGGATATTACCTCTTTCCCATCCCTCATTAATTCCCAAGGCATTAATGGCTCTTACACCTCATTAATGACCTTAGGGGCTCCATTAATGAACCTTCTCTCTCTCTCTCTCTCTCTCTCTCTCTCTCTCTCTCCTCTACAAAGCTTTAGAGCATTTTTATGCCAATATTTTGAACTTATATCAAAGCATTTTTATGCTACCAATTTCTTCATAGCTTCATACACACTCCATTAGTCACTTTCTCATATGTTTATAGTGTCCATTTTAGAGTAATATGCATGCTAAATAGTTGTTTTTAAACTAAATATTTCATGCTAGGTTGTTTATGTCACTGGTATTTAGCATAATCTGAGAGATTTTATGTTATTTTCTACGTTCATCCTAGTTAGAAAGCAATAGGTTGATGTTAAGATTTTATATGCTCATTAACCCTTGTTTCTCACTAACAGAATGACTTATTGAAGTGTTGTGTTGCAGATAACAGGTGCACAAATATACACACACATTTCTAGCACCCACCATGGGGCATGATTTCCAACTTGGCCTCATTTTGTATCACTTTTTCACTAATTTGCATACCCAAAATTCTGTTATAGGGTCATTTTTGGCCATTCAAGATCACATCCGAGATACGCCCTCGCACCGCAATAAACGAGGCTCGCATCTGAGATTTTCCAGATCATTTCTATTTTAGGCTCGCATCTAGTAAACATTAAATAACATCTGGTAAGGAAGGTCACATCTAGTTTTATGTCATTTTATGTCTTTCTGGATCACATCTGGTGAAAATTTTAGTGAACTACTTTGCCTAACCACTAACGTTTGTTTGTCTAATTTCTTTGGTCTTTTGGATAGCTTAACGATTGTTTCCAGGTTGACATTGGCGGTTTTTCGTGGGAGTTGCTACATAAAAAAATAACTTGGTTTTTCAGGTTGCCAACCCCCATCTTGACCTCTATTTACTTGCTTTAAAAACTAAAATATATTTTCCAATCTATCACTAAACTGACTAGAGGACTATGCTCTTTTCCTTTTAAGGAAAATCAGAAACTCACACGTTAGTTTATGGGTTGAACAAAATTTGGAGTTAACTGAACAAGCAATCAAATCATATAATTCTTTTGGGATTAGTAAATGAACATAAATCACTAAAATCTTGTGGATCAAAGAACAAGCTCAACTATTTAATTCATTTTTGGGACACAGAAATTGAACAAGCAAACTCACTAAACATTGTGGTTAATTGAACAAGGCAAATCTAGTTTCAAGCAATCTTGTTTTCATTAAAATAGGAACATCTAAATCAGGCACAATATTGATTGAGGGAATGAACCACTTTGTTTGATTCTGTTTTGGGAGAAAATGGCTTAGATTAGGAGAGTATGCTCTTCTTCTTTGGGAGAATAAAAAATCCAGACATCCAAAGCTTGCCAATCCTTTGTATGCTTATTTAATAGTAGAGGGCCTGCCGGTTGAGGAAAAAATCTCCTGGGAATGACCCAAGTGAGGACAAATTTTATGCCAACCCTTCCAACTCACTATAAATAGTTGCTTCCTCGTAGGCTAAAGCCTTGGAAGACAGAGCCAGTTTTGTTCATCAAATTTTGACATCATTCCTTTAACATGCTTGGGTGTATGTAGAGCAAAGTTGCTTGAATCTTGCTTGTGATACTACATACATTTAGGTACTCATAGGGCTATACGCCTAAATTTTGCCTTGTGCAATTCTATGGGGGACAGTTTCGAATGGATTGCCCAATAATATACAACAACTTCAACTGAAAGAATTCCTGATTCACCCCCGAAAGGGTGATAATCTTTGTGCAAGGAAAAAATTAATTGCCCCAAGACACTCGTCATATTGTACCCTCACTTACATTTGGAGTCGGCTAATACAACATCATGACTGGAGTCATTGTGTGCTTGGTGATGGCTGTATTCTGATTAGCATTTGAGTGTGTACCTGAGTCAATGAGCAAAGATTTTCATCCTCCACCTAGAGAATAGGAAAAAGATGAGTGTTTGTTTCACCCTCCTAACAATGAAAATCTATTTGACATGCTTAAAAGACCACTAAAAAGATAAAATACTTCAAACAAGAAACAATATTCAAACCCTCAGATACATGTGTTCTTTACTGGAAAGTCTCCAAACACGATCACAGATCAGACAAATTGCACAAAATCCAAAAAATGTAAATTTTAAAACTGGTAAAACTGACAAAGTCATCATAAGATCGCATCCTATATTTCCCAAATCACATCTGGTATTTGGGATCGCATCTTATATGCTAGCTTGCATTTGGTCAGCACACAATTGCATCTAGGATTTTGGCTCACATCTGGTGTCATCAGAGGCACGCATCTAGTGTCATCAGAGGCTCACATCTGGGAGCTCACATCCAGGATAGAGGGTACTTGTAGAAGTTTTTCTTAGAAAGTCTTAGTTGATTAGGATACCCTTTTTTCTCTTTAGCTAGTTCCTGTTGTCTTTTTTGGTCTCCCTATTGAAATTTCAAAACTCTTTCAAATGTCTACCTTTCATGCTTAGTCAGTCTTTCATGATCGGTTCAATACGTGTTGTCTACCCACTTTTTACCAACAACTTGGTTCCCAGCTCACTATTAGGGCATTCTAACCCTCTGATGCTAGAATCATTTACATCCACCAACAACAAACAATTATTCTTACCTAGACACACCCACTTGAACAATTTGAAATCCTCACTTGCACTATTGGGAAACATTGACAAAGTTGAGAAACAACTTCATGGTTAACACAAGATGTAGCAAGTACACATCTAAAGGATCAAGAGTGCCTCCTAAAACACCACACTTTCAAGGAGAATTTTCTCGTAGTTCCCTAATTGATCTAGACTCCCCACAAATGGATAGTGACACTCGCAGATGGAGTGAGGCTTTTGAGGAGTATAACAATGGCAAAAATCCCAAGGATACGGATGAGGAGGAAGGACCCAAATTTGAACATGGCCCATTTGGATCAGATAGTGAAGGGGAGATCCCTGAAGATGAGTACAAAAAACTCAAATAGAGTAAGAGGTTCCACAAGATATTGGAACAGATAATTGATGACGATAAAGAAAAATACTTCCTCCATCTAGCATCCACAGGTGTTAAATTACCTAAAGATTATGATGTAGAAAAACTCAAGGAAAAGGAGGTACCAAATCCTATATCTATTCTCACCAAACAACTCAATTTGATGCAAAAAGAGATCACAAACCTCAAATAGGAAAAAGAGAAACCCAAGACAAAATACTCTTTGGACGCCATTTGTCCATTTCCTTTTGACAAGAGTATCACTATGGTCCAATTTTCTCCCAATGTGGCAAGACTAAAGTATGACAAGTACACGTGAGAAACTAACCCACATGACCATGTAAGGGAATTCTGTGCTCTAAGCATAGAATAAATGCGTGAACCTACCTATCTCATGCGACTACTTCCAGGAAGCCTAGGGGGAAATGCCATGGAGTGGTTCTCAAAATTGAACCCTAAGGTTAAGACATTCGAGGAGTTGATCCAACAGTTCATCCAACATTACTCCCACAACATCTAACATGATGTAACTATGATGGACCTATGTAATACCAAAAAAAGAACTGGAGAGTCATTTACACACTTCCTACAAAGGTGGAGGAAGATCTTTGCATGATATTCAAGGGCCATTCCTGAATCAGAGAAGATGGAGATCTTCGTTAATAATCTAGTGCCTGAATTAAACTATGCATTGCGAATGTAAGACTCTCCAAGCTTCGATAGAATGATTAAAAATGCCCTCTGTATTGAGAAATTCATGGTCGAAAGGGGAGAGATCACCCTTCAAAATGAGAATAAAACCAACAAATCCACCTCCAAGCCTAAATGGTGGAAGCAAAACAAGAATCTTGTTAATGATGGAGTAGTTGACACCTCTAACATTAATCCTAAACCTGAGGTGTTCAATCTAATGAATAGCATGCAAGTGAGCAAGGATGCTAAGGTAACAACTCTTGTACCCAAGGCAAACAATGATAATAACAAGGGTCAGACATGGACTTCAAAACACCAAAGAACATTCACTCCTTTAGGAGAACCTCTTGAGACCATTTTGAAAACACTATTGGATAAAAAATTCCTCACAATACCAGATTCCAAACCATGGGAACCAATGGTCAAACCCAGGTGGTGGGATGATAATTCCTATTGTGTTTTCCATAAAAATAAGGGACACAAGACTAATAATTGCCTCAAGCTTAAACATGTCACCCAAGACCTCATTGAAGGAGGTAAGATCAAAGTAGACGGACACACTACCACTGAGGATCATACAACATTCAAAAAACCCTTTCCTAATTATGATCAAGGGGAAACATCTAAAGGGAAAGGTAAAAAATTCAACTACACCTATTCCAACAATGAAAATGTGATCAATATGCTCAACATTAAGACTGAGTCAATCAATGTGGTCATAATCAAAGGTGTCTCATTTCACTCAAATGTCATAACACAGAGCCAAGCATAGGTCATGATCAAAGGACCTCCAAAACTGACACTGACATCCAAGGTTCCTATTGTAACTATTTCGAAACTAGACTCAAAACACATGGTTACTATTCCTAGAGAAAAATATGACTTGGTAGACCAATTACAATGAACCTCTGCCAAAATTTCCATTTTTGAGTTGCTCAAAATATCCACCGTACATAGGGAAATCCTAGAATAGGCTCTATATGCTACTAACGTCCCAAAGGATATTGATATAGACAAATTCCAAGCGATGGTCAATCACATCTTCGCACCACATTACCTCTCCTTTTCTGAAGAGGATAATAAGTCATTGACACATCCACATAATCAACCTCTCCATATCAAAGTCCTAATTCATAGATCCTGTGTTAGATGAATGTTGATAGATGGAGGTGCAAGATTGAATATCTATACACTGGATCTAATCAAGAAACTGGGTCTCTCAGAACAAACAATTGACTCTAGAAGAAAGATAACCATCAAAGGTTATGATGAGGAAGAAAGATCCTCCAAAGGTCTTATTGTTCTACCTATCAGAGTCGGACTGATTGAGAAGAACATCATATGTCAAGTTCTAGATCTACCATTGGCCTATAATATCCTATTGGGGAGACCATGGATTCATGAAATGCAAGCTGTACCATCCACTTACCACCAATGCATAATATTCCCACATTATGGGGTGGAAGTGATGATTCCTGCATATGCTAACTACACTTGCAACAATATCAAAGCAGGTAGCATGATCCCGCACAAAAAAGAGGCTATGGATGTTGTGGCTTCTGAAACTACCAGGGATATGGTTATGAATATTTTTAGCATAACCTTGAAACTTAAAGAAACAAGTATGAGAGAGTACAAGCTGGACCTAACTCCCTCATTAACAGAACTTTTGGTGTCACCAAGATCCTACAGAAAAGCTTCATCAACATTCACACCTACAACATCCAAGGAGCCAGAAGTACACAAAGCAACTGGCATGGTAAAGGCATCCACATCTTCTTCAGATAACACAAAAGAACAGGCAGTCTTGGACTGGCTTTACAAAGGAGAATCGGCGGAGGCTAAAGTCAAACATGTAAAGATATCCCCAGAACAGTATAGAAAGGGATATGATTTCCTCAAATAGATGGGATACAAAGGAAATCAACCTCTAAATGACATATGATGAGGGCTTATTGAACCTATACCTATGGAGTTCCAGAAAACCAGAGATAAAACAAGACTGGGTTTTAATGCTAAAGCTGATAAACCCACTTCCAAAGAGAGTCCACACCCAGATAAAGGGAGTGATGAAATAGATGAACTAGAATAGTGGTCCTATGAGAGATTGTTATATGTTGGTGCACAGAACCCCAACTACCAAGGAGAACATTATGTACCTAGCTTTGAGGTACCACAAGATCTTCACACCCCTTTGCTAGCACAACCTCTCATTCAAGAGGTAGGAGACACCATAGCAACAATTACTCAAGAGACACCCCGATGATAGGATTTACATCCTAGCTAGGGGCAATTGGTCATAATTTCACATGTCCTAGATCTATCACACTTTGATCCACATGAAACTAACTAAGTACATCAAATAACCATTGCTGAGTACTTAAAAAGATCCGATGATGAGGTCATAGAATCTCATGATTATGAATGGGAAGAGCTATCTGTTGCCACTGAAGATATTGGAATAGATACAATTCACATGTTTGTAGCACCCTTAACTCCTTGTAAATAGTCTGACACTCCTCCCACTGACACTGATAATACTGAAGTAGAAGAAGAGTTCCTTCCTCTGATCATTGATGAATAAATTGGTGAATACATAAATCTAGAAAAATTTCATAGGCTACAAGAAAGAAGCCTCATTTTTACAGAGAGATGATGATGAGATATCTACTGACGATTTACTAGAGTTTGGTCCGCATATAACTAAAAATGAACCTTTTAATGATGATCTCACTCTTATTGACCTAAACATTGAATAAATTAAATTAACAGACCACGTCATGTCGGTTAATGGTCTTGATGCTAGCGCGATGCTGTCCTTCCCAGAATCTGACTCCCTAACATTGGTACTTCCAGACCTAATTGATTGGATTGAAACAGATCCTACACCTATCCTCGACTTTCCCAATGACCACACCCTAGCTTGTTATCTCAATGCTTGTGAACCATACCCTTCTTCCACCAATGCAAGGAGTGAGAACATATCACATGAGGATATCAGGTTTCTCAGTCAAAAACTGAAAAATAAAAAGAAAAAGTAGAATGATGGTGAAAACCACTCTATGGAATTATCAGATCCCAAAATAGTAAAGAAAAAAGACTTATTCGATGGTGAAAACCTCTCAGAGGCACCAAACGATGAGACTCTTGATATCCTCCCTAAACACTTTTAGGAAAGGTCTTCGGTACTGATCAAACCAACACAGCCAGTAAATTTGGGCATTGTTGAAAATCCTCAAATCATCCACCTTGCACAATCTTTATCAGAAGAAGAGAAGACATAGTTCACAGAATTCCTAAAAGAGAAAAAGATCAACTTTGCATGGTCTTATACTGATATGCCAGGGTCGGATCCTAATCTAATCATGCACCACTTATCTATAGCTCCCAGGATCAAGCTCGTGAAACAAAAACTTAGAAAGATGCATCCTCATGTTGCATTATTGGTAAAAGAAGAACTAGAGAAGTTGTTGAAAGATGGATTTATTAGAGTCATTGCCTATATAGGATGGATCTCCAATGTGGTCCCCATGTCTAAATCTGATAAATCTATTAGGATTTGTACTGACTTCACAGACTTGAACAAAGCATGTCCAGAAGATGAATTTCCTCTTCCTAACATTGACATGATTATAGACCTCATAGTAGGCTACCAGATGTATTCTTTAATGGATGGATTCTCGGGCTATAATCAAATCAAAATTTCCCCTGAGGATCAAGAGAAAACCACATTCACATGCACATGGGGCACATTTTGCTGGAACGTCATGCCATTCGGGTTAAATAATGTCAGTGCAACATATCAAAGAGCCATGACAACTATATTCCATGACATGATGCAAAAGAACATGGAGGACTATGTAGATGACACATTGGCTAAATCCAAAGGAAGAGGTACTCACATTGCTGACCCAAGAAAGATATTAGATCAAATGGAAAAGTTCCAACTTAGGCTCAACCCAAAGAAATGTGCCTTTGGGGTCCAATCAGGAAAGCTCCTTGGATTCATTGTTTTAGTGAAGGGAATTGAGGTAGACCCCGCTAAAGTTAAGGCTATACTAGAGATGAATCCTCCATGCAACATCAGTCAAATGAGGACACTACAAGGGAGACTTCAGTCCATTAGGAGATTCATGTCCCAACTTGCAGATAGGGCACAACCCTTTACTAAATTGTTGCATAAAGGGGTTACCTTCAAATGAGATAAACACTGTGAAGCAAACTTCAGAGAATTGAAAGGATACCTAGCTACTCCTCTTATTATTATGGTGCCTATTCATGGAAAGCCCCTACTCCTATACATTTCAGCTACAACTACATCCCTAGGAGTATTACTAGCTCAAGAAGATGAAACCAAGAAAGAAAGAGCTATCTACTACATTAGTAGAACACTGGTCACCTATGAGCTCAATTATAGCATTATTGAAAAATCATTCTTAGTAGTCATCTTTGCATCAAAAAAATTGAGACACTACATGCTCTCTCATACAGTAAAGCTCATTTCTAAGATTGATCCTCTAAAGTACCTTTTGAGCAGAACAACATTGACAGGACATTTGGCTAAATGGGTCCTGATTCTAAGTGAGTTTGACATTGAATATGTAGAACAAAGAGCTATCAAAGGACAAGTTCTTGTAGATCAATTGGATGATTCACCACTCTAGGATGACAAACCTTTAACAATTGAATTCCGTAATGAAAAAATCATGCATCTAATTGAATATCTATGGAAGATGTACTTTGATGGTTCATTCACTCAAAAAGGCTCTGGAGAAAGGGTCCTATTCCTAACTCCTCAAGGTTACAAGATTCCCAAATCTTACAAATTGATGTTTCTATGCACCAACAATATTTTAGAATATGAAGCATTGGTAAATGGTCCTAAGCTAGCTATGGAATGGAAGATTGTAGAGTTACTCGTGTATGGTGACTCCCAAATAATTATCAATCAGGTCAATGGAGAGTATCAAATGAAAGATGAGAAGTTAATGCCCTACAAACAACTCATTGATGACCTGAAGAAGTACTTTGTCTTCACCACCTTCCAGCAGATACCAAGATCAGAGAATAAAGCTACAGATGCTATGACTACCTTAGCATCCATGTTACAACTGGAAGAACATCAGTTCCGCTATGAATTCTTGGTGGAAGAACTATCCTATCCTTCCTTTGATATCCCTGAATACCAGGTAATATGTTCTTTAAACACCCCAGACCAATCTCGGTATGCTAATATCATTGCTTACCTTTTTGACTAAACCATCGCTAACAATCTATCCAAAAATGAGAAAAGATCCCTGATTAGGACAACATCGCATTATGTCCTCATAACTAACAATCTATATAGATGAAGTCTCGACGGTACACTTCTTAGGTGTTTAGAACTCGAAGAATCTAATCTAGCATTAAAAGAAGTCCACGAAGGTGTATGTGGATCACATTCGAACAACTTTTCATTAGCAAAGAAACTACTCAGAGTAGGCTATTACTGGCCTACCATGGAGAAAGATGCTAGTCAGTTTTCAAAAACATGTCTTAAATGCCAGACACATGGAAATCTTATCCATGCTCCTGCTAGAGAACTTATACCTTTCATAACACATTGGCCGTTTCAGCAATGGGCCTTTGACTTGGTTGGAAAAATATATCCCAACTCTTCAAATGGACACAAGTTCATCATTACGACCACTGAGTATTTCACAAAGTGGGTCAAAATCATGCCGCTAATCAAAGCCACTAGCAAACAGGTGGCTATGTTCATTTTGAACTACATTATTTATAGATATGGGATACCCTCTTCAATTGTAACAGATAATGGGGGCCAATTTAAAAATCAAGACATTGATGACCTATGTGAACAATTCCATATTACTCAACACTGCTCCTCAATATATTACCCTCAAAGTAATGGACAAGCTGAGGCATCTAACAAGAATATTCTCAAAATCCTACACAGAACTGTAAGCAAGTCTGGCAGAGACTAGAATCTACAACTGAATCCGGCACTATGGGCCTACAGAACAAGCATCTAAAGACAAAATGGAGCCACACCATTTGCTCTAATCTATGACACTGAGGAAGTATTACCTATTGAGGTTGAGATCCCATCTTTGTGGATATATTTACAAGGTCTTATTACTGATGAGTAGTACCGCATAGATAGGGTAAATTCTCTAGACCTACTAGATGAGAACAGACAACAAGCATTCGATCATCTCAAAGTGTATCAAGCACGTATGTCCAAATGTTACAATAAGAAGGTCAAACCACACAAATTTGAAGTGGGGGATCTCATCCTAAAAGAGAATCCTAATAACCAGCCTAATAGAGAACAAAAAGGAAAGTTTGAACCTAACTGGCTAAGACCTTATGTTATCAGTGCTACTTTTGGGACTAGAGCTTATCAACTGGCTACACCTGAGGGAGACGTTCTTCTAGATCCTATCAACACTCTACATTTGAAGTGGTTCTATGCTTAATGTTTGGCTAGCAGAGCCTATACAACAAAAAGGTCTCACAAAATACCAAAAACATTCAAAAAAGCAAAAATAGAAAAAAAATTGAAAAAGAGAAAAGTGCCTTGATGAGCACCTGGTAAAATAGGCAACCTGGTAGAAAAAAGAAAAGAAATTTTTTTCCAAGTGGTGAAAACCTGGCAATCAGATGTCACTTATGTTCTGCACTCCATCTATCAAAACATTGTTGATATTAAGCCTTCATAATTTTACATGTGCTCAACAGCTGACTTCATTTCCTAAATGGCTATCTTATCCTCACTTGGGATTTGTCTACATTTACATCTTAGGAATAAGTCATTCTGCACTGGGGGCATCTTTGCTGGCATGGTAGGTTGTGGTTGCTAGGTTGTTCTAGGATGGTTTTCCTCATGAACACAATGTTTCTTGATACATGAAAAATAATTTCACTTTTCAAAACAAGGGTGTCTTTTCAAACATCACATATCCAGACATGACATTTACATTAACATATTTACTACAAGGCTATATTGGATCACCAACATGAATAGATTATCCTATCAACGTACAGGCATTGAAACACCATCTTGCTTATATTCTAATTTTCTAATTGATGAATCTTTACTATGTTTGACATATGATTGAACAAGTACTACTTAAAGACATAGTTTGATATTGGTTTGATTATGATTCTTTCATGTCTTGATGATGTTTTCAACTAGGATCATCTAAGTAATTATAAATTTTTATTTGATTGATTAAGAATTGATGATTTGTTATGTCTTCTTAGTTTCTCAATGACGTCTGCACAAAGACAAAGAGTCACAAGGATAGGGGGCATAATGTTTTCTTGATTTTCTACGTATGGTGATTGTTCCAAATGATCCTATAAATTTCACCTAACTTGGATGTTTATGGTAAGAGCTATCACTATGGGTGGATAGATGCATATATCTTGATCTTTGTTATGTGTAGACTACGGTGAGGTTGAAATAATTTTCTTGTCTATTTTTTTATCCAGATTCTTACTAAGGTATATGAATCATAATGCACCCAAAGATATGAATTTTCAAGGTCATTGTGGGTCCAATATCTTGCCTTAATTAGAATCTAGTATATTAAAAGGAAGGTGACTATTTTGTTATCCTGGCTTCTATCCC
This sequence comes from Thuja plicata, assembly GCA_018584345.1. Taxonomy (NCBI): domain Eukaryota; kingdom Viridiplantae; phylum Streptophyta; class Pinopsida; order Cupressales; family Cupressaceae; genus Thuja; species Thuja plicata. Next base: position 925,456 of record MU224937.1, on the reverse strand, counting down.
TTGATGCCTAAGTCTATTTCTGACATTTCAATAAAATATAGTATTCATATTATCATAATATTAGTGGGTATTAGTGATGGTTGTACTATCAGGTGGTATCCATTCTGAAAAATGCCCAATGATGATAAAAAGCTATACATTTGCATACCAGTGACAAAGTCCTAAGAGTCTGCATATCATTACATTTTTGACAATTGCATGGAATATAAACAAGAAAGGAGAAGCATTAAAGGCATTATGAGCTCTAAATTAATTCAATCTTCTTCTTCTAAATCAAATTAATTACAAACATCCATTGTACTAATATATTTATCATTGCACATCCATAGCATACATTTTGCATTCATAAAAAGAAGCAACATGAAAATACTGAAACAAAGAATCCATGTATTGCATTTTTACTTTCTCATCATAAAGTGCATCCATACATTTAAATTGCATAAGGGAAAAAAAATAAAAAATAAAAAGACATACATTTGCATCTTTGCATAAATATCATTTAAAACATATTTATATCAGTAATAAAATCATCAAATGATGTCACCATATAACTCATCAAGAGACCAAGATATCATCACATGTGAAAATTACATCTATCACATCTATTAGAGGAAAGAGAACTCATGAAACATATCAGAATCAAAAAGCTGCATCAGATATATATATCTCACCACATGGTACAGATCAAAATATGGCATAAACTACATAAAGAGTATTAGAGTATCAGTAAGACATAATGAATCAGATATGCATATATGAATGTCATATACAAAAGCAGATCTTAGCAGGATCCAAATATACAATATGAGCTCAGATATACAAAAATATGACAAAATAATCAACTTTGGCTCCTCTTTCTCCCTGATCTGGTGGAGGAGAAGGAGCAGGTACAAATGGAGGAGGAGTAGGCATCGCCCCTCAGACTAATGGGATAACCATGAAAAAGATATTTCCCTCTACCCCTCTGCACTACCACATGATATAGAGAATAATAGTATGTAGCCCTCTGTCCCTGATGAGTAGCTGTGTGGGCCTACACGTCTCTCTCTACTCGGAGTCTATCCATATGCCTATCCCTATCTGTAAGTAAAGCATCTGATATAGCCAATCTAGACTCTCCTACTGTAACCCTAGCCTTTTCTATTATCACTCTGGCCTCTAATGCTTTAATTTGGGCCCTCAACTACTCTCTCTCCTACTCACATCTACAAAGAGGATCTTGGTCTCTACCTGTATCCTAATCCTGAGACCTGTCCTGTCCCTTATCTTGTGGTCTATCCTGTGACCTTTTCTACCTCTATCTCTACTGATCCCTAGTAAGGAGAAGATCAGGATCTCTCTGTGGGGCTACAAATCTAAATTGGGTACGCTGACCCTCCCCACTCCCACTAGAAACCTCTATGTGGCCACCCACTGCACCACCACCCCTATCATCTCCATCATCACTGTCATCAGGAGGAGGATGCATGCCATATCTACCACCATCTCAACCTCCATGTCTACCCAAGGCCCTATCTCTCTGCACTCCTCCTCTCCCCTTGGCTGGATGATCCTCAGGATCATAGTATAATGGATCCTCTATGCGAGGAATGATCTCCTCAGGTACATTGAAATGAGGAAATGGGTACTAAAGCATCTCTGAAGCATATCCATCAGAGACACATGCATCAAAAACATCAGGGTGGAGATCCCAGTCTACTCCGACCATATCACGAATCTCCTAGTGAGCTATCTCATACTGTAACTGACTACGCCACAATGCTGCCTCATCCCAGATCTGTGTATACACAATGATATCTTGTATCCTTCCCTGATGGTGGCCATACTGTCTCAGCACCCAGGTATGGATGAATCGCTCTATGACATATATGGTCCTCCTAATAAGATACCAGCTCTGAAATAAATAGGGTACTTGTCGTGCATCCAAGGTCCACTCCTCGCAGTCTAAATATGGTCGCCACACGACCTCAGTCATATCATCAAAAAGGCGGTGCCAGTACTTGACCTTGCCCATATGGGGCTGTTGAATAAGGTCGACATACATGTATACATAAGGCTACTCTAGTGTCCTCTATCTATGTACAATCGGCCATGTAACAGGGATGTGCTCCCAGGCCCAGATCTAAAGAATCAAAATCCCAACGATCATGCTATAAGTGTAATGGTATACTATCTTGTGCAACTCTCGATACATATGGGCTAAAATACAACTGCCCCATGTAAATCTCCATCTCTGGGTAACCATCTACTCTAACATACCTACCCAGCCGAGCATGAATTTATGCTAACCTCTGTCTGGAATCAAGATGCCACCTATCAGACCTACTAAATACACAGATAAGCAATCATAATGATTAACCATATAGTCCCATGACAGATATCTCTGATTGATGGTGTCATCCTAGAAATATCTACATGCAGCACCAATGGCCAAGCCACCTCTCGACTCAAAGTATACCTCCTAGCCCATAATAGGCACATGCAGTATCCGCCATACATCCTCTAGAGTCATTGTGATCTCCCTGGTTGGAAGATGGAAGGTGTTGTGCTCTGAGTGCCATCTCTCATCCAGAGTAGTCAACAACCCTTAGTTTACCCCTATCTCGGGTAAACCTATCAATGAACGTAATCAACATCGGATCACTGTGGACTGCTCAACATTAGAAAGCAGTCCAGATAAAGCAAGCACACGACCTAGTTATGTGCCTCTAAAGGTGACTACCTCAAAATCTACCTATTTTTAACACATACAAAGGTGAAATCAGTTTTCTATATACCAAGGAGATGCAATATCCTGATCAACTAAGTGATTCAAGGTCCGCAACATGCAAATAGATCAAGAGGATAAAAATCCTAAGTCTATAGACCAGATACGATCCTAAACCAATAGAGTGTGATCTTTTTTATAGGATGTGATCTGCGGTATACCGGATGCAATAGAGAATACTGGGTGTGATCCTCGACATACGAGATGCGACCCTAAAAATAGGGTACAAGCCTAAAATGACTGGGTATGAAACAAAGTCAAAATAGCATACAAAACAAGACTAAAACTAGAAAATAGGATGCGATCCCGAGTACCCAGGACGTGACACAAAAATTTGAAGAAACCAGATGTGATCTAGGATATCCCAGATGCGACATGGTTTTATAGGTTGTGATCCAAAATCTCGGATGTGATTCAAAATTCAGCTGGCTATAAAACCCACAAAAATGCATGAAATTGAAATTTGCAAAATTCACGAGTTAGTTTTACGAGCACTTACCAACAATGGGTAGTCGACCGAGCACTGATGTCGATGGCTCATCTCAAAATGATGTTTCCTCACAAGGACTACCATCTTCTCTGTAGAGCTCTCAGAATTACTATGGATGAAAGTGAAAATGAATAGTAAAATGGTAAATTTTGAAGCTTTATTGGTCTTTTGAGCCATTTAGGAGTTCTGAAACTCCTCCCAGGCAATTACAATTACATTTTTGTTCTCTTTTTGATTAATCAAGAACCAAATCAAAGGACAATGTTTTTAGCAGCACAGTACCATTCTTTTGACAATTTCACAAACTACAGATTTGCTTCATTTGTTTCAAGAATCTGTCTGAATGTACATTTTCTCATGAATCTTGGTCTAACATTATTTTATCCATCTCACTGCTCATATTTTCATGTAATTAACTTGATAATTGTGTGTTTATTTTAAAACACACCTTCTTTTCCACTTCTTCTACTCCATTCTTTCTTGCCTAAACCATTTCCTGCAAGTGATACATCATTTCAAACTGAGGGATTTTATTCTTTTCATTTGATTTCAATCCCAAGGGGGCATGATCACACTATCATCAATTAAATTTTTTCTTAAAACAACATTAAAATGACTTCGTTATCAAACAAAATAGGGGCATAACAATTTTCTTAACTAAAGTCAGAGCTGTTGGGATAGAAAGCTTTGGTTCTCATGAGCTGGATATCTTGTGTTTCCTCATTTTAAAAGATTCTTATTAAGCTCCTAGCAGCTTCATATTGGCTTTTTGGATGACAACCAAGTTCAGAATCAGTATTATCAATCTTTGGATGAAAACCAAGTTCAGAATTGGTATCTTTAAGATCTTTTATTGAATTTTGGACGACAACCAAGTTCAAAACCAATTCTATCAGTTTGGTTCGATCAAGTACGAGATTGATCTTATCAGCATTTCGTTCGACAACCAAGAATCGAATTCTCAATCTTTCTAAAGTCAAAATCAAAAAATTTCTTTGAATCAATGCTCTGCTCACACCTCAATTCAAAGAGGGGCAAATGTAACCACCTAAATTTGGTCTGTTCCGACTATAGACCCTATTTTCCCTAAGTGTGATCATACCCTCAATTATGTCATGACAATGTTACTTTGGCATAATTTATTTTTAAAATAAAATTTAATGTCCTAGGTAATTTTTTATCACTAAATTATATTAGCTATTATAGCCATACAATTCAAATCAATTTAAACTAATTAAATCAAAACAAATTCAAACATGGCTATAGTATTTAATTATAAAGGAATTAAATAAACCTCTAAATCAATTGTCCACTTGCAAATAACCCATTCCCCTAGCCTATTTAATTTAATTAAAATGTCTATAGTCCCCTTAATTATTAAAAAGAAATAAAATACTTAAATAATTAATTCCTATATTTTAAATGAATTAAATAATTCATTTAATTTATATTCCCTTAAACCCCAACCTAACCTATCTCAACCAATTCTATCCTGGGTTCTAACCCATCTCAACCTATTCCCCCCTTGCTAATCTAACCCTAATTCTAATTCTACCCTAACCCACCTCCTAATGTTGTCACATTCCATTAAGGAATGATTAACAACTCAACCCACTTGAGAAAGTCAACTTTCTCAAGCATGACTTTCCTAAAGGACCAACTTGCCAAGTTGAGTCTTACACTCCCCCATGCCTCTTAAATGAAATCCATTAATGACCCATTAATGGATATTCCCTCTTTCCCATCCCTCATTAATACCCAAGGCATTAATGACTCTTACACCTCATTAATGACCTTAGGGGATCCATTAATGAACCTTGTCTCCCCTCTCTCTCTCTCTCCCATTCCTCTATAAATTGAAGGGATTTAGAGCTCATAATAGGCCTCAAATTTCAAATTGTAATGTTCTTATGCCAAGATTTTGAAGGGATATGAAAGCAATGTTATGCTACCCATTTCTTCATAGCTTCATACATACTCCATTAGTCACTTTCTCATATGTTTATCATGTCCATTTTAGAATAATATGCATGCTAAATAGTTAAATAGTTGTTTTTAAACTAAATCTTTCATGCTAGGTTGTTTATGTCACTGGTATTTAGCATAATCTAAGGGATTTTATGTTATTTGCTACACTCATCCTCGTTAGAAAGCAATAGGTTGATGTTAGGATTTTATATGCTCATTAACCCTTGTTTCTTACTAACAGAATGACTTATTGAAGTGTTGTGTTGCAGATAACAGGTGCACAAATATACACACACAGTTCTGTATGCCCATAATGTAGGACTAAGCTATAAATGTCAGTCTCGTCCTGATTCATTCACTATTTTGTTCAAGATTTTCAAGATTGTCTTGTTTGTAGCTTCGGCTTGGCCATTCCCTTGAGGATAATAAAATGAGGAGAACCCTTGCTTGATATGGAATTTTCCACATAGCTCTTCAACATCCTTGTTCTGGAAAGGTGTACCATGATTTGTCAAGATAGTTATAGGGATCCCGTATTGACAGATAATACGGTTAAGTATGAACATTGCTATTTGATTTCTAGTTATGTAAGTGAGAGGAATCGCTTCCACCCACTTGGTGAAGTACTCTATTGTTGCTATGATGTATTTGTGTCCATTTGCTGAAGAAGGTGTAATTTTTCCCACTAGGTCAAATCCCCACATAAAAAATGGCAACGGTGATGTGAGAGGATTTAGTTCATGGGCTGGTGCATGGATGAGGTCTCAATGAATCTGACACTATCTACACCTTTGTACATGTTTGTGTGCATCTTTCTCTATTGTGGGCCAATAGTATCTCATGTGGATGATCTTCTTAGCTAATTTGTTGCCACCTCTATGGGTTCCACAAATTCCTTCATGTACCTCGTACAGAGCTCTCTAGGGTTCCATGGAAGTGAGACATTGTAGTATCATTCTGTCTAGACCTCGCCTATATAAATTAGTTGAGAGGATGGTATACCTAGAGGCTTAGAAGATGAGGGACTTTCCCTAGTTCCTAGACAAGTTGGGAAGTAAGACACTATTTTGGAGGTAGTTATAGACATCTTGGTACCATGGGTTTTTAGGACCAACAAAGACGCATGTTGATTCTATGATGGATGCTTGATGTGATGGCACCAAGAGTTTCTCTACTAGAAACTAAAATCTTGTTTCATTGCCTGACATATCAATCAATGATGCTATGGTAGCCATCGCATCTTCAACTCTGTTCTATGCTTGTGGGACTTTCTCGAAGAAGATGTAATGGAAATTGGTGCATAGTGTTTCCATCTGTGCTCTGTATGGTATGAGCTTCTCATCTTTGGTCGTATAATTATTGTTGACTTGACTGATGACCAACTACGAGTCTCCAAAGACCTTTGTAAGGAAACTTAGGTGCAGAAACAACTTCCTACACTAATCTCTAGAGGAAAGTATTGTGCAAATTCTTTTAAATCCTTACAATTTCAGATTCATTAACTACTTTAACAATGATATTGTAGCCATATACCATGCATATAGAAAATAGAGAATGACACAATGATTTACCCTAGGGAAAACCTTTTGGTAAAAAACACCAGCACTCCAAAACCTACACAATGTATTATCTTCAACACAACGGTTACAACACACTTGCAATGCAAGTTCTTTCAGGAGACAATCAACACTCAAAGACAAATCTAGTAGCACCAGATCATACCAACAATACACTCTTTTCCTATCATAGTCTGCAACCCTAAAAAATTCTTATATCATGCACTTTCCTTTTTAGGGAAACTTCCAAAGATAGTCATATTAGGGTTTTACCATTCTCTGAGAAAATAGGAACCCAACAATTTTTATTGGGCCAATGCCCCAAACCCCACAATTGCAAAAGAGTGTAAAGTAATCAACTTTATCAGTTGCCACATGTCTTTCATGTCTTCACCCATCATTGAATCTTCTAGAAATAGCTCTTATGTGTCATAGGAATCTGTCATAACCGTTTCAGCCATGATCTCCTTACACACAATTCA
>MU224937.1:892968-913841 GCA_018584345.1 Thuja plicata | reverse complement strand
TGACACAATGATTTACCCTGGGGAAAACCTTTCGGTAAAAAACCCCAGCACTCCAAAACCTGCACAATGTATTATCTTCAACACAACGGTTACAACACACTTGCAATGCAAGTTATTTTAGGAGACATCAATACTCAAAGAAAAATATAGTAGCACTAGATCATACCAACAATACACTCTTTTCCTATCAAAGTCTGCAACCTTAAAAAACACTTATATCATGCGCTTTCCTTTTTAGGGCAACTTCCAAAGATAGCCGTATTAGGGTTTTACCATTCTCTGAGAAAATAGGAACCCAAAATTTTTTATCGGGCGATGCCCCGAACCCCATGATTACAGAAGAGTGTATGGAACTCAACTTTATCAGTTGCCACATGCCCTACATGTCTTCACCCATCATTGAATCTTCTAGAAATAGCTTGTACATGTCATAGGAATCCATCATAACTATTTCAGCCATGATCTCCTTACACACAATTCAAGATTCTGACACATCAAGTGGAGTGACACATCAACATGCCAACTAGACATGTACACTCACACTTAATTACATTATTTTCAAGAAATACATTTTAAAAAACAAATAATAAGATTAGGAATTATCCAAGGTTGAGAGACACCTTATTCCTAACAACCTTAAGGTTCTTGATTCTCCATTGAATTGCTATCTTTAGACCAATGACCAGTGCTTCATATTATGCTATGTTGTTTGTGCATGGGAAGTTGAGTTTGAAAGACTTTGGAATTGTATCATGATTTGGAGTGATAAGCACTATCCTTTCCTCCGCACCATGGTTCATGCATGACCCATCAAAATAGAGTTGCCATACCTTGGTCGCTAGTTGTAGTGTCATAATAGATTCGTCAGGAAAGTCAGAAATAATAGACTGATGGTCCTAAATGGGTGTCTTTGTTAGATGATCCACAATCTCTTTCCCTTTGATGGCCTTTCTATCTATGTACTCAATGTCAAACTCACTTAAGATCATTACCCACTTCGCAAGTCATTCAGTGAGCATTGCTTTGCTTAGGAGGTACTTTAAAGGATCAATATGTGCAATCAACTTTGTTTGGTGACTCAACATATAATGTCTCAGCTTCTGGGAAGTGAAGACAACTACAAGGCATGAATTTTCAATTGGCATATAGTTGAGCTCATATCCAACCAATGTTCTTCTTAGATAGTAGATGGCCCTTTCTTTACCAGTGTCATCATGTTGTGCCAAGAGTACACCCAATGCTGACTCTATTGCTGGGATATACAGAATAAATGGTCTACCTTGGACTTGTGGCACTAGTATAGGAGACTTGAGGAGGTAGTCCTTGAATATTTGGAATGCTTGTTCACATTTCTCAGTCCATATGAATTTGACATCTTTGTGTAGTTGATGTTGGAATGGGTGTCACTTGTCTACTAGCTGAGCTATGAAGTGCCTAATTGATTGGAGCCTTCCTTGTAACCATCTTAGTTGCCTCAAGTTTGATGGTGGAGGCATGTCCAATATTGCTTTGACTTTCTCTTGGTTTACTTTGATGCCTCTATGTGACACTATGAACTCCAGTAGCTTTCCTATTGTGACACTGAATGCACATTTCTTTAGGTTTAGACAAACCTTGAATTCATGCATTATGTCAAAGATTGGTCCCAATACTTCTAGATGATCCTTGCAAAGCATTGACTTGGCTAGTGTGTCATCCACATAGTCTACCATTGTTTTGTGGATGAGATCTTGAAATATTTTTGTCATAGCCCTTTGATATGTCGCGCTAGCATTCTTGAGACCAAATGGCATGATGTTCCAATAGTAAGTGCCCCAAGGACATGTGAAAGATATTTTATGTTGATCCTCTAGTGTGATCCTTATCTGATTATACCCTAAAAATCCATCCATGAGTGATAGCATTTGATGTCCAGTGGTTAGATCTACTATCATATCAATGTTGGGTAAGGGAAAGTCATCCTTGGGACAAGCTATGTTGAGATCTCTGAAGTCTGTGCAAATCCATATATGACCACTATGCTTTGTAACTGGTACCAAGTTAGATATCTAGTCTACGTATGGTATAGGTCTTATGAACTTGGCATCTAGGAGTTTCTTCAATTCTACCTTCACTAACAATGCAACATGTGGATGCATCTTTCTATGCTTCTATTTGACTGGCTTGGTGTTGGGTAGCAATGGGAGATGATGCATCACAAGTTCTAGATCTAATCCTAGCATATCTGAGTAGGACCATGCAAAGTTGATCAACCTTTCCTTGAAGAAGCTGATGAACTGTTCTCTCTCCTCTAGGGTGAGTGATTTTTCCAAGTATATGTTCTTTGGGTTCTTTTCATCTCCCAAATTGACTTCCTCTGTTTCTTTTGCTAGTAATGCCAATTTCTCCTCTGTTAAGGGGAGGAGTTCCTTCTTGCCATCTTCTAGCGCCTCAGTGAGGTTTTTGCTAGAAGATACGTCTTATTTTATCTTTTTATCATTTTTTTGTTCTTTTTTCTTTTGTGGACTGGAAAGAGGGGCTTCCTCCCTGAAATATGCCACTCTGTTGAGGTCAATGGAGAAGCCTTCCTTATGGTCTCTTAAGGGCATGCCCTCCCTAAGTCCCATGAAATCGGCAATAGCCTCATCGTTATCAAAGACATCTAAATCAGTTGGTCCTTGTTCATCCCATTCAATTAGCTTGGGGTGTACAAGATAGATACTTTCGTTGTGGTTTGACTCTAGTTGATTGAAAAAAAGTACGCATATGGTTCCTACAAAATTGGACTGTGATGAGGACACACCACCTGGGGAATATATGACATGTTTTTCTATACAGGGTTGGTCGGCAATGGATAGTTGGTCAAACAATTCATCAAGGTTTAAGGTCATGGCTGACCAAGGGGAATAATCTAGGATCGATATTTCTGAGTCATGAAGAGATCTCCACTTGTACTTGTGGGAGTCAGTTTCGATAGAATGCTTTTCTGATGTATCACTTCCTTCATTAGAATCAATTTCTATGTGGAGGTTTATTTGGGTTTGTGTGGTTCCCTCTTTGGTGGGCAAAAATTAGGCCAGTATGTTGCTTATCAAGACATGTTCTGAGTTGTGCCCCCGGTGCATCTCTATTATTTGTTACTGATCAACTTGGATGTCTTGGATTATAGGACCATTTATTTATTGTCCATATCCTAACGCTCTTGTGTTTCTCTGGGTTGGCGGGAGAGACAATTCCATTAATCCTTGTTGTCTTTCCCCCAGACTAGTTGTACCATCATACCCAAATCTTTGTAACATTGTATAGCCATTACCATAGTTTGAAAAGGGTAGGGGTTGTCGTATTGTCTCTTGTGGGTCTTGGTATAATGATGTGGAAAAAAGTCTTGTTGCTGCTACAGAACTAGCTTGGCTCTATTCTAAGATCTTTCTCCTAGATCTCTTAGGGTGTTCGCAACCCTAAATTGAGGTAAGTCACTCTCAACTTTACCTCCTCTTCAAGACTCAGTCCCTCATCAAAATTCTTTTCATCTTCTTCTTGCTAAATCTACACAAGTAGATTCATTCTGCTCACTTATTCAATGTTTTCTAAACATTGCTTTCATTCTCCTCCCTAGCCGAACTATTACCAAGCTCGCCTAGGGTAAGATCTCTAGACTCTTTGCTATTGCTTCTCCTATAGAAAACAAAAAGGAAACTATGTACAAGGTCTCCTCTCGAGTTCCATTCCAACACATGATTCTCACCATAGATTCATGAATCTTGAGGGGCCATTACTGCTTACGATCTAGAATGGGTGAAGAACTAATAACTTGCAAAATAGAAAATAAAGTAACTAATCTACTTTCATGCAAAATGAACCACAAAGAAACTTGATATCCACTAAACACATAGTCTACAACTTCTCATTACTAGAAACAATACAAAACAGTATAATAATTTACAAATTTCTAACTTTCCTGTAGCTTCTCTTCCTCTTCAATCTCTACTCTCTAGATCTCTAAAATGAAGGCTTGGGATGTTATTAATAACCATCCTCTCATTGGAACAACCCTAACTACCCACATATTTGCAAGCATCTCTTCAGGAACTGTTAAAACTGACCATAAAAGAAAAGATCCACTTTTCACAGGCTGTTATGATTGACTTTACCAAGCAACAGTAGCATAAAATTGACCACCAGTCTAAATCGGTTCCAGTGTTAACTGAAATTCACAGTGTTAATCAAAATTCTCCTGGTGTTAACCAAAATTCACAGTGTTAACCAAAATTCTCCTGGTGTTAACCGAAATTCACTGTTAACCGAAATTCACAGTGTTAACCAAAATTCTCAGTGTTAACTAAAATTCATAGTGTTAACCAAAATTCATAGTGTTAACTGACACAGTGTTAACCGATAGTGTTAACCAAAAATTAGGAAACCAACTAAGCAACCTAGCTAGACATGGATTGACCTAGTCATATCCAAAATAGGGAAAACAAATGACCTTCTAAGGTCCACACAAACTCTCCTAACTTGGCTAGAGTCAGTACATGCTAGAAATAAAGAGCTAAGGGTTTGATCTAGGTGTGCTCCTGCACCATACTCCCCCCAGAAAAATAAAGGTTAATCCATCCTTGGATTGAGCATGTTTGGATCAATTCCCAAACTCTTGAACTCTGATTCTTTGATCCAAGTAGCATCAACATCTTCTTTTTCATGCCATTTGACAAGGTGCTCCATATAGTCTTTGTTCCTAGTCTTCTTGTAGACCCTTGAGTCTAGTATCTTTTCAGCTATCATAGGTGGAGTAGGGGTTAATTTCAGATCTTTTACCTCTTGTATTACCTCTTGAAGGTTCTAATCAGCATCTTGAATTGGTCCTTTGTATGTTACCAAATCTGCAATGTTGAAAACTGGTGACAACCCAATGTCTTCAAGAAGCTCCACCTTGTATGCATTGTTTCCATACTTTGCAAGTATCTTACATGGACCTAGCCTCTTCATCTGTAGCTTGTGAGGAACACCTTTTTGTAGCCTATGTTTGTTCAAGTGTACCATCACAAAGTCTCCAATCTGAAACTGAACATCCCTCTTTGTTGCATCCACCTTTTGCTTTACCTTTTCATCATTCTCAATCAAGTTCTTTCTCACACTTTCATGTACTTCCCTCATTGAATGAGAAAATTCCTCAACATATCCACTACCATGCATTCCTTCAATTCTCTAAGCTCAAAAATCCCTCTTGGTTGAAAGCCATAAACTATTTCAAAGGGACTCTTACCAGTTGATCTATTCACTGTATCATTGTATGCATATTTAGCTTGTCCAATGAGTTGGTCCCATGCTTGACCATAATCCTTTGTGAGGAATCTTAGCAAGTTACCAAGAATCCTATTGACCACCTCTGTTTGGCCATCTATCTATGGATGATATACAAATCCAAAAGACAAGTTAGTGCCCAGCTTTTTCCATAAAGTCTTCCAAAAATGGCTCATGAATTTGATGTCCCTATCTAAAACAATACTGAGTGGGATTCCATGGATCCTCACCACTCCATTGAAAAACAACTATGCAATGTTACAAGCATCATGAATAGTCTTTCAAGGTATAAAATGTGCCATCTTACTAAATATATCTACAACAACAAAAATATTGTCATATCCCTGCCTTTTTCTTGGAAAACTAACTACAAAATCCATGCTTACACATTCCCATGGCCTGTTTTGGATTGGAAGTGGTTGATAAAGGCCCATGTTAGAAGATATGCCCTTTGATTTTTGACACACTACACAACTCTCAACATATTGTCTAACATCTATATTCATTCTAGGCCAAAAATAGAACCTATTGACTAGCTCTTGAGTCTCAATGACTCCAAAATGACCACTAAGTGCTCCATTATGTTTTTCCTGAATCAAATTCTCCCTCATAAACCCTTTAGGAACACAAAGCTGACCTCCTTTAAACAATAAATCATTCTGAAAGTATATTTAGAAAACTCACCATGAAAGTTGTTTTTAAACTCTTTGCATACCTTGTAGATTTGGGCAAAATATTCATCTTTAGCATATAGATCTTTGAATCTATAAATACCTATGCTTTGTAGCTAAAATTCTTGGACTGTGAGAAGCCTTCTGCTCAATGCATCAACAACCTTATTCTATACTCCCTTTTTATGCTTGATATTGAAAGTGTAGGCTTGTAGATACTCTACCCACTTCATGTGTTTGCTGCTAAGTTTGTCTTGAGAGTTAAGGAAGCTCAGAGCTTGGTTATCATTATATACTATGAACTCCTTTGGCAGCAAGTAGTGCCTCCACTTCTTGAGTGCTTGGACTAGAGCATACAACTCTAGGTCATAATAATAGTACTTCTTCTTTGCATCATTTATCTTTTCACTATGGAAAGCTGCTGGTCTTCCTTCTTGGCTTATGACAGCCCCAATTGCCACATTAATTGCATCACATTCTACTGTAAAAATCTTATCAAAGCTTGGAAAAAATAGAGTAGGAAGCTCTGCTATCTTCTCCTTGAGTGTTTCAAACCCTTTTTTAGCTTGTGGTGTCCATTGAAATGTTGTCTTCATCCCACCTCTAATGGTGTCTAACATGGGTGTACAAATCCCACTGAAGTGTCTAATAAACTTTCTGTAATGCTGAGCTAAACCATGGAAACTTCTCACCTTAGTAGTAGCCTTCAGAGTAGGCCAACTTAGAATGGCATCCACCTTTCCTTGGTCCATTTTGAGGTTACCCTGTGACAAAACAAAACTAAGATATACAAGCTCCTTCTTCATGAAGTCACACTTCTCCAAATTGATCATTAGCTTTTCATCATGCAATTTCTTGAAAACAATTTTCAAATGCCTAATATGCTCCTCCTTAGTTTTGCTAAAAACTAAAATGTCATCTAGGTAGACAACAACAAATTTACCAATGCATTCTACTAATACCTCATTCATAAGCCTCATAAAAGTTGAGGGAGCATTAGACAAACCGAATGGCATTACAAGCCATTCATACAAACCTTGTGTAGTTTTGAAGGCTGTCTTCCACTCATCTCCTTCATTTATCCTAATTTGGTGGTAGCCACTTTTAAGATCAATATTGCTGAAGTAATTTTCCTCCCCTAAACAATCCATTAGGTCTTCAATTCTGGGTATTGGGAACCTATACCTAATGGTGATTCTATTTATGGCTCTAGAATCAATACAAAGTCTCCAAGCTCCTCCTTTCTTAGGTGCTAAAATAGTAGGGACTACACATGGGCTTATGCTCTTTCTAATTAGGCCTTGGTCTAATAACTCTCTAATTTGCTTGGCTATCTCCTCATTTTGCTGAGGGGTCATCTCTATACTCTTCAAGTATTTCTTTTATCTCATTTGGTATCTCTAATTTCTTAACAACAACTTCATCTTTTGGCTTCAATACTAAAGAAAATCCAACTCCTTCTCCTTCTCTTAGAGTATTCAAGAACTCCTTCTCAGCAACCATGAGCACACTTGGACTTGATTTATTCATCTCTCCTTCTTCTATTAGTGACTAAATTTTGAAAGTCACTCCATCTTTCTTGAACGAGTAGGCATTCTTGGTTCCATCATGCATGGCTTGCCTATCAAATTTCCATGTCCTTCCAAGTAGAAGGTGGCATGCATCCATGGGAAGAATGTCACATAGAACTCTATCCTTATACTTTCCAATGGTGAACTCTACCCATGCTTGTTCTCCTACAAACACATTCTGTCCTTTGTTGAGCCACGTAACCATGTATGGGTTTTCATGTGGAATCCTTTTCAAATTTAACTTGGTGTCTGCCTCTTCACTAATGATATTATCAGTTGAGCCTGAATCAATAATGACTCTACACACCTTCCCTATGATTTTGCACTTCACTCTAAAGAGTGCTCTCCTTTTGCTTGGTTCTTCCTTGCTTGGATCTTGGATTAAGGTCTTCTTTATCATGAGGTTCTCACCTTCCTCTGATTCTAATGGTACCTCAAATGGCTTGTTGCTACAACTTGATTCTTCTTTGACATAGTTAACTCTCTTTCCACCTCCTTGAGAAGTAGAACCTTTTTCAGGACACCTATAGGTAGGATGCCCTAGCTGATCACAATGGTAGCACTTCATGGTGGAAAAGTAGGATGCTCCTCTTCCTTGATTGCTGCTGCTCCTTCCTCTCCAAGTAGTGTTAGATCCTCTACCTCTGTTGAAACCTCCTTTATTTGAATTTCCTTCCTGATTTTCAATGAGCTTGTTCTAACTTTTCTACCTTGAATCTGATCCTCTTCCACCATAGCCTCCTTGTCCTCTTCCTTCTCTTATCTACCTCTTCCCCTAAAGTTTTATTCTAATTTGTTTTTGTTCTTCTCTTCCACTTTCAATGCAAGTTGGAAACACTTATGGATGGTTGTAGGAGTCCACAAACTAATTTCTTCTTGGATATTCCATTTTAGGCCTCCAAGATACCTAGCCTCCTTGATAGTCTCATCCTCTTGGACTCTTGACCTCAAGCACAACTTCTGGAATTCTTCAGTATACGTAGCCACATCCAAATATTTTTTTTTCAAACTCTGCCTCTTCTTGTGTAACTATATTTCATAATCCTCAGGTAGGTATTTCTCCTTTACCTTGTTTAACATGGCATTCCAATTTGAAACTGGATGCTTACCCATCTTTTCCCTCTCTTCTTGGAGGTATTTCCACCATGTTAATGTTGAACCTCTTAACCTTGACTTTTTAACTTTTACCTTTTGTGCTTCAGTTATGCCCTCACATTCAAAATGATTCTCAATACCTTCTATCCACTCCACAACTAGTTCACTGTCCATTTTTCCATTAAAGAATAGAATTCCTTCAAGACTTTTGCCTCCTAGGGCTTTGAGAGATTTTAGAAATGGCTCCTCACTCATTGGAGGGTCTAGTTCAAGTATCAAGTCTTCTTCATCAACTTTCTACTTCCCTCTGCTACTATTGACTTCATCTCCATCTTTGCTTTTAGTTGCATCTGCAACTTCTTGAAGCTTTACCTTCATCTCATCCAGGGCTTCTTCCAGGAGTCTACTCCTTTCCTTTTGATCCTCTATCACTATCTTCTACTCATCTACTTCCTTTGCAAGCTCTTCATTGGTGACCATCTTGTTTTCAACTACTAATACTGCTGGCTGGAACATTTACCACAAGCCCAATCAATTTAGGCTCTGATACCAATCTAATGTGGATAGGTAGTCTCATTGCTACTACAGAACCAACTTAGCTATGTTCTGAGATGTTTCTCCTAGATCTCTTAGGGTGTTCACAACCCTAAATTGAGGTAAGTCACTCTCAAGTTCACCTCCTCTTCAAGACTCAGTCCCCCATCGAAATGCTTTTCATCTTCTTCTTGCTAAATCTACACAAGTAGATTCATTCTGCTCACTTATTCAATGTTTTCTAAACATTTCTTTCATTCTCCTCCCTAGTCGGACTATTACCAAGCTTGCCTAGGGTAAGATCTCCAGACTCTTTTCTATTTCTTCTCCTATAGAAAAAAAAAGGAAACTATGTACAAGGGCTCCTCTCGAGTTCCATTCCAACACATGATTTTCACCATGGATTCAAGAATCTCGAGGGGCCATTACTTCTTACAACCCAGAACGGGTGAAGAACTAATAACTTGCAAAACATAAAATAAAGTAACTAATCTACTTACATGCAAAATGAACCACAAAGAAAATTGATATCCACTAAACACACAGACTGCAACTTCTCATTACTAGAAACAAAACAAAATAGTACAATAGTTTGTAAATTTCTAACTTTCCTGTAGCTTCTCTTCCTCTTTAATCTCTACTCTCTAGATCTCTAAAATGAAGGCTTGGGATGTTATTAATAACCATCCTCTCATTGGAATGACCCTAACTAACCACATATTCACAAGAATCTCTTCAAGAACTGTTACAACTAACCATACTATCCATAAAAGACAAGATCTTCTTTTCACAGGCCGTTACAATTGACTTTACCAAGCAAAAGTAATGTAAAACCGACCACTTGTCTAAATCAGTTCCAGTGTTAACCAAAATTCAATGTTAACCAAAATTAATATTGTTAACCAAAATTCTCCCAATGTTAACTGAAATTCATAGTGTTAACCAAAATTCTCAGTGTTAACCGAAATTCACAGTGTTAACCAAAATTCACAGTGTTAACCGACACAATGTTAACCGACAGTGTTAACTGATAGTGTTAACCAAAAATCAGGAAACCAACTAAGAAACCTAGCTAGACATGAATTGACCTATTCATATCCATCTTAGGGAAAACAAATGACCTTCTAAGGTCCACTCAAACTCTCCTGACTTGGATAGAGTCATTATATGCTAGAAATAAAGAGCTAAGGGTTTGAGCTAGGTTTGCTCGTGCACCATATAACCATGTACTAATATCCTGTTCAAATGGTTTTTCTTTTTCTATGTCTCCCCATCTGAAAAAGGTTGTGGGAAGACATGTGAATAGAATAGGCTGTGGCATTTCTATTATAATAACAGGTTGTGGCATGCCATAAGTTCTCAGGCTTTGAGGCATGTACGTGATGGTGAAAGCCTCTTCATATTTGTACTCACCATAGCCTTTATTGGTGATTTATATTTTTCCTGATTTCCATGTAACATCCTTAGGATTTGAATCTGAATAGGAGGGGATACTTGCATCTTGGTTTGAGGGTACCTGGTTATCGGTGATGATTTGGACCGCATTACAGTATTGGAAAGGATTGGGATCTCCCTCTATGATGATTTCCTCTCCCTGGTGTGGGAACTTGATGCATTGATGGTATGTCAAAGGTACGACTTCCATTTCATGTATCCAGGGTCTCCCTAGTAGCATGTTGTATCCCAACTCAAGGTCTAGGATTTGGAAGGGAGTGTTTTTTACCACTAGACCGATACAGACAGGTAGAATGATAATACCTTTAGACGACCTTTCCTCTTCATCATAAGCTTTGATATTTATCCTCCTTGTGACATCAATGCTTGATTCTGAATAGCCCAATTGCTTGATTAAATTTAGAGTACAAATGTTTAACCCAGCTCCACCATCAACAATGAACCTATGGATAGCGCTTTTGTGGACCTGGAAAAGTAAGTGCAAAGGATCATTATACAAGGGTTTATGCGACATCACATCATGGTCTATGAATGTGGCATGTTTGTTAGAAGCTATATGGTTAACCATCATTTGGAAGCTCTCAGGTGTTATTTCCCTTGGGATATCTGCATTCTGAAGGGCTTGGTCAAGTGATAGTTTATACTGTGGAGATATGCGTAATAGGTCAAACATGGAGATCTGGGTAGGTGTGCGCTTTGGTTGATCCACTATGCTTGGCTATGGATCTAAGTTTTCTTTAGGATTGACAGATATAGTAGATGAGGATGGTACTCCTTGCAAGATGACTCTGGCATGATGTGTTGTTATAGCACATTTGTTACCTTGGTCTTTGATAGTGATAGTAGCCACATGGCTATCTGAAGGATTGAGGCAATTGATAACATTATCACTATTGGCATATGTATAGTTAACTTGTTTTGCCTGTCCACCAGACCCGGAGGCTTTTCCCTTGTTGTGATCATGAAAGGTATTATTGAAGATAGTGTGATCAGTTGTGCCTTTGGTCTGGGTATTTGTCACATCGATGGCCCCTATGTCAATTAGGTCTTGGATAGTGTGTTTCAATCAGTAATAGTTAGATGTTTTATTTCCTTTCACCTGATGAAACTTGTAGAAATCCTTGTCATTATACCACCTTGGTTTGTTTGCATCCTGTTCAAAGTCCCTGATTTCTGGGAGAGTGATAGTGTTTGATTGTATCAACTTGTGTAAAGCTGATTCTATCGGCTTTCCTAATGGTGTGAAATCTCGTTGTTGGAATTGAAACCGTAGTCTGCATTGATTATGTTGTTGACTATTTGACACAACAGCCGCTTGTATAGGGGGAGGTAGGTTTTGGTTGTATGCTTGTTGAGTGAGCCTTGTGGGTTGTTGGTTGGCCATAGGTGTGCCTTGCAATGACACCTTAGGTTGTGCATAGTTGAGTATCGTCACATCAATGACACCATTTCTAGTGACATTTTTGTTTCTGTTCCACCACTTAGGTTTGTCCGTTGCATTTTTGTTTGTATTTGTTTGTGTTGGATCTGCAAGGATTCCTTGTTTGACTAAGTTCTTCTCACAATGAACTCCTCATTTGATGAGTTGTGTGAAGTTTAGAGATAACTGTAATTATGTTGTGAATGACATGTCTGGAATTAGATTTTCAACAAACATGACTATTAGGTCTTGTTTGGGTACATCATATGTTATGTGGTTTTCTGTATTCCTCCATCTCTGTAGGAACTTCACAAAAGACTCTCCATCTTTCTATTTGATATCGCAAAGGTCCATGATGCTGACCTTGCGATCAATGTTATGATGGAAGTGAGTTATGAAATTTTTAGCCAGTTCACCCCAAGATTGAATTCCATGAGGTAAATGTGAGTACCATTCCATTGCTGGTCCGGCCAAGCTTTGTGGGAATAGTTGCATTAAATATATCTCATCATGGGCGACTTTGACACAACTTGAAAAAAACTCTCAGATATGTTCAATAGGGTTGGTATTGCCCCTATATTTGTCAAATGTTAGCACTGAGAAGTGATTTGGGAACAAAGACATGTGGAGAGAATGGTCAAAGGGGTATGGGTATAAATCCTCTGTGGTGTAGGATTTAGTTTGCCCCTAATTTTTCATATCCATCATTTGGGTTTGAAGGGTTTGCATTTGTTGCATTAACATGTCTATTTGATATTGAGGTTGGTGTGTGAGGAAGTTCCTCTGTGCTATAGTGGGTATGAGGCTATGTCTCTGTGTCCCTTGAGTAGGAACATAGGATTTCATCCTGGGGACTTGATATTTATTTCCCACCGAGTGATTTGGAAATGGGGGCACATGAGTAGCCCATGGTGGGTTTTGATGCATTTTCTATTGTGATTGAAACTGGGGTTGATACTACTGGGATTGATATTGCTGTTGCTAAGGTTGGAATTGAGGCAACTGAAGCTGGGGTTGCTGTTGCGTGGGAAGGTTTTCAGGCAACTAAATCTGGGGTTTTTGTTGCTGTGGTTGGATTTGAGGCAACTGAAGCTGGGGTTGTTGTTGCTGGGGTTGGATTTGAGGCAACTGAAGCTAGGGTTGCTATTGCAGAGGTTGATTTTGAGGCAACTAAAGCTGGGGTTGTTTTTGTAGAGGTTGGATTGATGTCAGAATAGGAAAAGGTGTAGCCTTGGGCGGGCATTGACTATAAGTCATACCTGCAAAGATGGATCCCTATGGGCATGATGTGTTGATCCCAAGACTAGTATGAGTTGACTACAGCATCGGCATAGTTTTAGAATAGTTGGTGTTTGGTGTGATGGAAGGCATAGATTGAGAGCTTGATTGCCCCAGCTATCTAACCGAATGTGGGAGCATATTAGTAACCACAGGTGCACTCAGTTGCAAGCCTATCATGCTTTGAGTGGAAGACATGCTGGCTTGGTTTGTGTCATTGGTTTGACTAGGTATCATCTGTGTCAATGTTGGTAATGTAGTATGCTGAATGTAGACCTTTGAATTCAACACAAACACAACATAGTCCTTACACAATCGCTCAATTCACAAAGACAAACATGAATTGTTTATTCTACAAATTTGATTAAGGCGACCTGTTGCCTCCTAATTAGTTCTGGATGTTGAGTTTTACCCTCAGAACAAGAGCCAACAACCTAACCATTGCTAACATGGAGGATTTTAAGAATGCAAGAAGAGAAGAATTTCTATTATTCTATGAGAAATCTGCAACTAGTCTATGAGAAGATGCTCTTAATCTATGAAGTGAGAAGCGATTAAGCTATGGAAATGAATTACAACTAATCTAAGAATGAATTGCAACTAAGCTATGGAAGCAAAATGTAATTAATCTAAGAAAATCAAATTCTTCTAATCTAGAAATGAGAATGCTTGTAATCTATGAAATAAATGCTTTTAAGCTAGAATCTGAACTTGCAATGAATCTAGAAAGCTTGAAAGCACAAAATTGAGATGTTAGATAAATCATAAATGAAAACTAAAACATCTTCAATTCCAATTGAATTTTACACTAATTATGCAAATTGAGCTTAAAACATGAAAATCAAATACAAATTGCCTATAATATTGATTCTCTCCAAAATCCTTTCTCTAATGAAGAAAAGAAGTCCAATTTATAGAAAACCATGGAAAGAGAGTGAAGAGTTTCTTGAAAAGAAACAATTGTCTCTTCATTCTCTTTTGAGACAAATATGAAAAGATTATTTAAATAAAAGGGTGAATTATTGCCACATAAGTGTCCTTTCACATGGAATTATGGAATCCCCTTTTGAGGATAATTCACCCAATAATTAAATAACCTTTCAATTCCTTTTATGTATATTAGTTAAAGGGGGTGGAATTGATTTAATTAAAAGCACTTAAGACTTTAGGATTAAATAAATTAATCATAGGGGTTTTTAGCTAATAATCATTGAGAATTTAGAAATTAAATGTAATATCAGATTTATGCAAATTTGGGTTTTCTGCATTTGAAACTCAGTCAATTAAAATCAATTAGGGGAAGAATTTGCCTAGTACAATAGGACTTTGAAGATGAGAAAATGCACCAAAATTGATTGGATTATTAGGTGCCAATTTTGGGGTGTTACATTTTGCCCCTCTTTGAATTGATGTGCGAGCAGCACATTAATTCAAAGAATAGTCTGAAGTGAAGATTAGAATCGGGGTTAGGTTGCCCCAATGTCCACTGAGAGCTGATGAAAATCTAGGACTATCTTCAGAATCAGGGTTAGATTGCCTCAATACAAAGGTAAGCCTTCCAATATCTAGGTTAGATTTCCTAGATAATGGTATAAAGAGTTTTTGAGAGTCATCTTCAGAATGAAGCATAACTTTTAGGAATTAGGGTTAGATTGCCCCAATACCCAATGAGATTTCGAGAATCATCTCCAGAACGAAGCTTAGTCCCCCAATGTCTAGGTTAGATTTCCTAGACACTGGTTAGATTGATATCTTTCACAAGACTATCCCCAAAACGAGGCTCAACCTTCAGGAGTCAGGGTTAGATTGCCCCAATACTTGTCTCAAAAGATAATCAATTTAGGACTGTCTCCAGAATGAAGCGTGATCCTTGAGAATCTGAGTTAGATTGCTCAAATACCTAGCAAGATAGATGAGGAGATGAAAAGATTCAAGATCATGGAATATCCAATTTTGACCCTAAGGTATGAAAAACTGAATATGCCCCAAGTGATGAGATGCCCCTAGTGATGGGGACTTTTGATTCAGATTAGACTAATTTGAGAATGATACGAAAAGATTCAATGATGCAATCATCTTGCCCCCTCGGGAGCGAAATAGAAAGAAGGCACATCATAATGATGAGAGCGAGAAATCACAGAAAAAGATAGATCAAGAGAGAGTAGAATAAATTTAGAGAAATTGAGAGGTCCTGTTAATTAGGTTTGACCATAGTTGACTAGATTTGATGAGAGTTGACTTTGATGAAAAGATTGTAGAATCTGAGAAAATGATGACAAGAGATAATCCTGACAAGAAAACCAAAATCAGAAAGCTGACTGCACAAGCGTCCGATCACGTCGGTCCCAATATTTTTAAAACATGATTTTGAGCTACTTAGGAGTGTTAGATTTTGATTTTGATCACGAAAATGGATCCAGAATGGTCCAATTAGCCAAGGGTGCAATTTTCATAGAAAATGGAGCACTTTGAAAAATTAGGTCAAAGGCTATATAAGGCCTAGAGGGGACATTTTCAAATCATTATTCACCTTTGACTTTCGAGATGATGAGAGCTTCAGCTGATATTGAGAGCATTCCTATGTACATGCATCAATTTGAGCGCACCCGACGGCACAATCGACCAGCGGAGTATGACGCACCTGTGAGTATTCATAACTGGATCTTATATTTTTGCGAAAAATTTATCATTCTTTAGCATTAGTGAGATTTTTTTTAGCATTTAAACCATGTTTCACCAAGTTTCGCATAAGGAAATAGTTTCCTCGTGCCGGGCTTGATCGCTCTTCGCGCGAGAAAACTATTTCCTCGCATGGGTTGGGGATTCCGTGCGCGGGCCCCTCACCAGCGCTCATGTGAAGATCACACGTACGCCACATGAGATTCCTAGAATCTCATGCAAAGACACATCCCACTTCTCACGAGCCAAAAATCTCATGCAGAACCAGAGTTTCCTCACACGAGAAAAGAGTTTTCTCGCATGGGAAATTGGCAAAAACCAAAAAAAAAGTTATTTTCTTGCATCACAGGGTTAACCAGTTGAACTGTATGTCGAGTAGTTCCATAGCTGCATTTGTTGTCTTTTTCTTTGAAAATCATCATTGTTGAGGTACTAATCCAATTTTTTCCTTTTGTGTTGTAGGTTGATCTCCCCGACATTAGTTTCAGGTCCCATCATCCTATCATGGGTGAGTTACTACAGAGATTATTAGACGCCGACGGGGCCCACATTGATGGGTTAGGATTGACATATTTGTGTGATGTACTTGATATTCGGGTAAATCACAGATTACTTGGGGCCCTGGTTGAGCGTTTCCATTTAGAGACGAATACTTTTCATCTGCCACAGGGAGAGATGACAGTGACTCTAGAGGATGTATACTGGATATTGAGAGTGCCATTCCATGGAGCTCGCGTGGAGTACTACATGCAGCTGAGAGATGGTACACAAGCTTTGAGAGCCATTTTTCATATTAGTTGGTGGTGGGCCAGGCTATCTCTTAGGAGGAGCTAATATGTACATATGGCCAAGATTACCCCTTGGCAGTCATGCTCACATTATTCTTGAGCTATCATCTGGTACCAGATCATGGTTAGCACAGTTTGGAGTGTGGCTGGAGCATTATGCTCCAGAAGATGCTAGATTTACCGGTAGTGATGTATGGATGGGGCGAGTGCATACTCACACAGATGTATCATGAGATGCACGAGGTTGTGTATCAAGGTGCCCGCACTATGGCAGTAGGAGTAGTTGTGTTGCAGATCTAGGCCTGGGAGCACCTTCCCATATGTAGGCCAACTTTTCATGATACGTGACATTCATTAGAGCCGTATATTTATAGATATGCCGGTCTGATGACCCATCCTGCGTTGGGTAAGACTGAGAAGTGGCGCACACAGATTGATGATATGGCTGCAGTGATATGGTGACCGTGGGTAGCTACTAAGTTTTAGGATGATGCTCATCATGAGCTGTTGTACATGTTCTGTTCACATCTTCTGATAGGGCATACCATCATGGTGATCAAGTATTTCCTACTTACGCATGTGCTATGCTAGTTCGAGAGGCCTTAGGATGTATCACTTGAGTATTGCATGTATGCCTGATTTATCGATGAGATGAAGAAGGGTTGGCAGAGGTAGCTTGATAGGGGGCATAGCATGATAGACGCCCAGGTACCACCATCCTGATGGGATTACATGGAAATAGTGACAAATGCAGGTGTGACACCTGCATACAGAGATAAGTTGTTAGCACATCCATTTCCTAGGTTCACATCTCTAGTGGGTCAGATTCTACCTTTTTCAGAGTATGCTGGCGCTCGGGCTGTTCCACAGGGACCACCTCCAGTAGGACCACCTCCATAGGGTCCACCTCCATAGTAGCAGGGGATGCCCCCACCTCCACCTCCTCTAGGTGGTTAGGTTATGATGTATATTGTACCACATTTTGACCTATTGTGCTTGAGTAGCACCCTTGTATATTCAGACCGATCGATATATATATGAGCTTGATTATTTGGCATCATTGTACATGTGTATATATTGCTTTAAATGTGTATGAGATGATTTCCTATATGATTTAGATGTATGGATTAGAAATGCATGCGATGAATGAATATGCAAATGTTTATGCCCATGTTTTATTGATGTATGAAAATGCTATGTATGATGTTAGATGGATAAATGCTATGTATGATTTGAGTTATGCTTATAATGGATCCACATGTGTATGGATATATGTATGCAAATGAATTTATGGAAATTCACTTCTTAAAAATGAATGGAATGCAATGAATGCAATGGTACTAATCATCTCATGCAAGGCCTTCACAATATACAACAGATGCTAGCCAAAAGGACACGCACAAAGATCAAGAATGAGGACCGAACACTCATGCAGTCAAGAAGAACCATGATGAAAGATGAGGACTTTTGAAGAATGAGGAGATAATGAAGAGAGAATCAAACTACCATGATGCAAGCCTAAAATGTGAATGCAATCCTACAATGCAAATGCAAGCCTAAGCTAAATGCAATCCTAGGACTTTGGTTGTTGGACTCATCGCATTTATCATCATCGGGTGCTTTGGATCATCAGAGTCAATACAATCCTTACTGGTGCCGCTGCAACCATAAGAATATGAATATGAATTTCATTAGATAAAATGTAGGAAATGAACATAAGCATCGAGGCACAAAAGCCAAGGTGACCCGAACATTGTTTCCACTTTGATATAGTAATAATTCACAAGTAAACAAACACAACAATAATAGTTAAGGAGGTAGTTTTGACCTCCCCTTGGCATACAAATAAACAAGATCAAGGGATGTGAGGCTTTTCCACCTTAATGCAGAAGCTCTTATCACATACACCCTATTTATTTGACATTTCCAGATCATCGAAACCACACCAACAAGCAGTAGACCAAGAAAATATCAATGAAATCCATAAGAACAGACAACATACTAAGAAAGAGTCAGTCATATCTTAGCATGTTTCAAGGCTTACGAATGTGTCTATGTTTAGGGTGTTGAAAAACACCATTGTGCTTGAGGGTGCAATGTGTTTGATTGCTATCGAGAGATGTTTATGTCATGAGATATCCAAAGTGTGTTGAAAAACATAGACGTGTCCAAAGAGAGATTTGAAAAACACTGTTTGATTAAGGTGTTGAGAAACACCAGTTTTTGCCAGTAGAGAGTTGTCCTTTTGACAATATTACTGACTCAAGTGTAAACCAAATAATGATCAAAATGGGGAGACATGCCCCCAAGTAATGAATGGATCGAAGCCGAGCAAAATGGATAGTGAAATAGTGCGAGAAATCTCAAAAATGTAGCGACAGTAGGCAGACTTAGTGAGAACCACTGGTGACTATCACAAGAGATTCTCAAGCATAAAGAGATCAAAGCATTAGTAGGTAGACTCAGTGAGGACCACTAGTGACTCATGCAGAAGAGAGCCTCAAGAAGAGGAAAAGCACTACAAGGCATCGACAGGCAGACGCAGTGAGATCCGTTGGTGACCGATGCAAGAGGAGAAGAACTCCAAAAGATAAGACAATGCCCCCTAGACCAGGAACATGCCCCCAAGTATGACTAGTTTCAATCCATGTGAGGTCGAGAAAAATCTCAAAGATGACTAAAATCAAATGCACACTAAAGTAGGAAAGCAAACTAAAGCTGGAAAGCAAACTGAAGCAGGAAAGCAACTGAAGTAGGAAAGTAACTGAAGAAAGCCAAGACATGCTATGACAGATAAAGCATTGTGAAACAAGAGGCACTTGTTTACTAGGTTTTCATCATCTTGGCAGAAATTCTATTTTTGCTACCATGACGCCTGTTTACCAGGTTTTCATCAATGACACATTTTTCTCTTTTTTTCTCTTTTTTTTTTTTTTTTCAATTTTTCAATTTTTTTGTTCTTTTTGATTTTTTTTTGTATTTTTTGTATTTTCTTTTTTTTTTTGACATTATCAAGGTGCATGTTTACCAGGTTTTCACCAAGATAATAGATACATCAAAGCGCTTGTTTGCCAGGTTTTCACTAAGATGATCATTTTTTCAGGACATTTTACAATTTTTAGGATTTATCAGGAATAAAGTATGTACATGAGCATGCAGAAGATATCTTAACTATAGAATTTCTTTAGGTGAAGAGCATTGATGGGCTCTTTGAGTGGTTCACCTTTTGTAGTGGAGAGCTAATAAGTCCCGAACCCAAATACTGCAATAATGATATAAGGACCAAGCTAGTTTGGCTCAAACTTCCCTTTCTGAGTCTGTTGTTGTTCATTTTTAGGATTCTCTCTCAGGATGAGATCACCTGTTTGGAAGTCTCTTGGTCTGACTTTCTTATTATAGCTCTTTGATATCCTCTTTTGGTATTCTCTTAGATGATTGAACGCCACCTTCCGACAATCATCTAGTAACTCAATCTCTTGAAGCCGAGATATTCTCATGTCATCATCTGTAATGAGGCCTTTCAAAGAGACTCGCAATGTAGGAATCTCAACCCTAATAGGCAGTATAGCATCTGCGCCATAGACTAAATCAAAGGGTGTGGCCCCTGTTGGCATTCTGATACTGGTGTGATAGGCCCATAAAGCCAGATTTATTTGGAGGTGCCAATCCCGTCCCAAATTGTGTACTATACGATGCAGGATCCTGAGAATTGTTTTGTTAGAAGCTTTAGCTTTCCCATTACCCTGGGGGTAATAAATAGAAGACCAATGTTGGATGATCTTGAACTTAGCGCATAGATTTTTTAGATCTTTATTCTTGAACTATCCCCCATTGTCAGTGATAATAGAGGAAGGTACACCATATCTACAAATAATGTAGTTTAAGATAAACAAAGCTATGGATTTTCCATCAGCTACACTGAGAGGCACTACCTCAACTCATTTAGTAAAATAATCCATAACAGTGATGATGTATTTGTGTCCTCTTGAGGAAGATGGATATATCTGACCTACTAAGTCAAAATCCCACTGTTGAAATGGCCAAAAGGTGATAAAAGGAATGAGTTCCTTAGCTGGAGCATGAATCAAGTTTCCATGGAGTT